>JAATLQ010037185.1:0-49010 GCA_013421005.1 Heliconius erato x Heliconius himera | reverse complement strand
TATGGTGGGCCTCGCGTCTTGGACTTGTTCTGTTTATACCAAGGAGGCTTTCAGGCGATCATATCTTTTACCTCTGCATGATCACGGAAAAAATTTTGGCCGTTAACCAAAAAGTTTTCTGTGCTTTTGTGGATTTGGAAAAGGCGTTTGACAGAGTTGTAAGAGCCAAACTATGGGAGATACTACCCCGGTACAATGTGAGCGGACCCTTGTTGCAGACTGTAAAGTCTCTTTACAGAGATCAATCAGCCTGCGTGCGAGTAGGAGCTGGCATGTCGCCCTGGTTTGACATCCGATCGGATGTTAAACAAGGTTGCGCCATGTCAGCTTGGTTGTTCAATTGGATAGCTGTCTCCAAGGAGTGAAACGAAGTGATATGGGAGTGAAAGTAGATGATCTAAATGTGAATTGCCTGCTGTACGCAGATGATGCAGTGCTTATTGCATCATCAGAATGTGAGTTGCAGGCATTGGTCACCTCTCTGAAAGAAGGGTGTGAATGTAATGGTCTAAGCCTCAACGTGAAAGACAAAAGCTCTGGTCTTTGAAAGAGTTGAAGAAAGAACGGAATGCAAGATCAGTGTAAATGATAAGATATAGAACAAGTGAATGAAGTGGTATACTTGGGAAGTATGTTCAGTAGAGATGGAAGATGCGAGATGGATGTGGAAAGGCGTATTGCTGCCGGTAACAAGGTTAACGGAACCTTAGTTGCATTGAAGAGACGGTGAAACGTCAGCACAACTGCGCGTTTGGCCGTACACAATGCAGTTTTGGTACCGACTCTGTTATCACTCAGACTCAGCAAAACGTGGGTATTACAGAAGAAGAATAAAAGAAAGATGAATGCCGTGGAGATGCGATCTCTCCGTAGGATATGCGGAGTCAGCCTAGCTGATAGAATCCGCAATGAAGAGGTACACAGAATGGCAGGCACTAGTGAGGATGTCACGGTGAGAATGAAGAAGTACGTGCTCAGCTGGTTTGGGCACGTCGAACGAATGAGTGATGAAAGAATAGCAAAAGAGATTTGTGATGGAAAAGTGAGCGGTAAGAGAGGTAGGAGGAGACCTCGATTGACCTTCGAAAACACAGTATCAAAGATACTGGAGGAAGGTCACGTAAAAAGCATGAGAACCCCCCGGAGGGCATGTATAAAGAGATTCATGACAGTGGACGAGGCGAAAGAGGTATGTAAAAACCGTTGCGTTTGGCGCTCCGTTCTCTCTGACTACCCCGCTAGGGATAAAGCGTAAAGTTAGTTATTTAACATATATATCATATTAATCAATATTAACGAAAAACAATCATGACACTGGAACATCGACGGGCGTGCAACAACGACCGTGCAACAAAAACGCACAACTACGACGTGCAACGAGAAAATACGGTATTCGTGCGTTCGTTAGTCGGGCCGGTCAAACTCGGTTAATATCGTAAAATGCCAAATTTTGAGGAAAACTCATCGTTTACCTTTACTGATATATGTTATGTACCATTGTATATCTTAAAGAAGCCTGAATTTAATAGCAGACATGTTTTAATTCGAATAACTAACTTTCTAAAATATCGAAAATACCGGTTTTTTGTAAAATTAAAACCGGGATTTTAAAGACCTATATTTGGTCCGATATCCCGGGATTTTTGAATCCCGGGATCCCGGATTGCGACCCCTAATGTCAATGAATGAGTGATTCTAAATCATTCCTTTCTTCATATTTTTTAATTAAAGTTAAGAAATTAAAATTTGATTATCTGCTATGCGTTAAGCTAACATATATTGTAAAATTAAAGTTCATAAAGTATTTTTCTTAAATAAACTCACATTAAATGCCTTGAGTCGTTCCGGATCATGATGTTGCGGATCGACTCTATCATCACTGTCATCATCGGAGGCGCCGCCGTCATCATCGTCCTTTGTCCGATCTGATGATGATGTCTCATCATGAGTTGAAGCTGGCTCCACTGGTGTTGATCCCACGTGAATTGGGCTCTGTGGATATTAGGCTTCTTTATTAGATACTATATATTGTTATATTATAGCCATTTTACATAAAATCTGTGTGTAAATTGTACACTGTGTTATTCTTATGTATAAGCTATATTAATTTATTATAAAGTTTTATCTAAATCCGTTCAGAAGTATTTGCGTGGAATTAGAACAAACATCCATCGTCACAAGTTTTTACATTTATAATATTAGTAGAATTTCATAAATATTTAACCTAATAATATTTTGGAATATATAGCTGTCGTTTTTGGTCAGATATAATAATACCAAGAAGACAAAGAAAAGGTGATTTATTATTACGACAAATAAACATATTTTTCATAGTATTATTATTAGTAGTAATTAGTACTCAACATAAGTAAAAAATGTAGTAAATGAAACGCTGCTCAACCTTAAAACTCACCGAGTGTCCGGTGGCGAGGGGCGTGGGCGGTTTCGGTGGCTTGCTGCCCAGTCCTAGAGCACTGTGATAGGATGCCCATAGATCCGCCATGCTGTCTGCTCCACTCTCAGATAAATCACCGTTGCGGCCTGGAATCAAATTATATTTCATGATGAAATATTCATTCAAAATTGACCGCTTTTACGGATAAAACAAAATAAATATAAGACTTTCTTTTTTTTATTTTCAGCTTCACGCTGTTTCTCGCAAGCAACAGAGTGCAAAGGGAACGTATCGTTAAGTCACTCCATTCTCCGTTTTCTGCCGAATTTAGGTGGCATTGCGGAACTCAACGCGCTTTGCCTTGACACCAAAGCGAAGAAAATGAAAATATTAAATATTTCATTTCCTCGGGCGGTCATCGAACCCACAACCTGTTTACAGTCACACGTTTGTGCCCCTGTGCAACGACTGGACTCATAATCTTCATTTTTAATCATTAATTTTAACTTTAATGTATGATGTAGGTATGATGTTTCATAGAACTAAGAATCATTATCGAACATTCACATGTTGGTGACAGCATTTAGTCTTTGATATAAGATTACTTTATTTTAGTTAAGCCAACGATTCAAATGGTTGATAAATAATAAAGACTAATTAGTAAAGATTTAATTAGTAATCTAAGATTAATTCTAGATTAGTTATAAAAAAAATACGATTTTAGTCAAAGTTTAAAAGGATTTTGATGCCTTCACAAGGCCGATGTTCAATATACAAATTAACTTGCAAAGTTTCTGGAATAATCCAGGTAACCAGAGTAAATGATTATCAATTTATCTCTATATATAAAGTAGTATATACGAATACATACTCCAAAGATAAAAAAGAAAATAGGAGTTAAAACACTATCGCAAAAGTTTGTATTATAACAAAAGTTATTTTTTTCCTTAACGTTCATTATACAAGAGTGTTAGCATTAATATTAACTATAGGAACGTCACAGCTGCAAGAATTAGTTCATCCAATGATCGATTCGCGTAATAGTAGGTTTAGCATTCGAATCCCTTTAATCGTGTACTATAACCTAAATAAAAAAAAAACATTCAAATGGAACTTAAAACTTCCTATTTATAAAAAAAATATATAATTAAGTGAATTCTTTGTCTATGTTGAGGCATTTAAAAACTAAGCAGAAAAAATACCAAGTAAATTGAAAATAATAGGTCTGTTTTATTGGAATAAGTGATAGTTACCGAGTTATGACTTTTCTTAACTACAATTCAGTAAAAGAAATAGAATTTTTAGGAATATAGAACTAGCATTTTTAGATGTATAAATAAATTTAAAAAAGCTAAATGACAATTAATTTCTTAACGTAGAAGAACTTCATAAATGCAAATACACATGATTTAAATTCACATTAATAGAGGAGAGTAGTGGCGCGCTCGATTCCCACTCGAGGGAATAAAATATTTAATATCTTTCATTCTAAGCTCTGGTGTCAAGGCAAATCGCAGCGTTGAGTTCTGCCACTTAGCACCAAATGTCTCCAGAATTTGGCAGAAAGTGGCGTTCCACTTTCGGAGTTCGTAGTGTCTTAACACGAGGCTCCATCTGCCCACCCTGCTACATGCATTTTTAATTTTTCTTCACCTGTATCCCACAGGTGAAGAAAAATTAAAAAGATATTTATATAAATAGATAAATTCGCACTCAAGCGAAAGTTACGGTCATGGTCAACGCATTAATATTTATACAACATTCCCTATATAAATTCCAAACATGCTGTGTAAATAGTATTATAAATTGTTCTATTTTCAAGTATAATATATATATGAAAAAAACTTATTTTAACCAAATTCATACAAAATTAATATAGTAAAGTGCGTCAAAATTCAGCAGAACCACTTGGTGTCGTAAAAGGGAAACTGTAATTAGAGTTCTCTTTCACTTTCCTCCCATGTAACGTGAAGAAGTTGTATGAATACTGCAATTAGGACTGCGCTACATGTTTCTTAAATGTTTGTGTGAACATTTTTATGTACCAACGTACTCAGTATATAACATACTATATGATAAAGATGTAAAAGCACTAGGTTTTTTTTTAGCTTCACGCTGTATCCCGCAAGTGTCAGTGTAGGCAGAGGGAGGTCTAGTGTTGTGACACTTCGTTCCTCACTTTCCACTGAATTCTGTAGACATTGATCGCTGAATGGAGGAGCTCGAGCCGCCATTTGCCTCGTTAGCAGAGCGAAGAAATTTGAAATATTAAGTAATCCATTTCTCCGCGTGGAAATCAAACCCACAACTTGCCGCTACGTATGAAAGCAGCTAAGCTACGACTGGTATGAAAGCAGTATGTATATTATCATATATCTATTGTGTACAGTGCTAGGTTCGTAGTTTTGAAAATAAATTCGTCAAGTTAAATTAGATTTTGCATTACTAAATAAATATTAGTAAGTTAAAGCCACTATAACGGTACGTGTCTGGTTTACGTGAGGCTAGTGACTTCATATCCCACTCAATACATATGTGTATATTAACATTAAAGGATTATTAAATTTACAAAAGAGACCAGTCGTGGCGCAAGGGCACAAAGTGTGAATGTCAACGCGATAGGTTGTGGGTTCGATTTTCACTGGATAAAATTAAATATTAATTATTTTCATTCCTTTGCTCTGGTCACGAGGCAAAAGTGCGCACAAAAAATACTTGGATATTTCAATGGTCTTGTTAGAAAAATTTTAAGGGCAAAAATCACCTTCCCCTTTTTTTTAGTGTAGCAGGGTTGATAGAAGGAACCTAGTTTTAAAACTTAAACTAAACTCCATTCCTCAATTTACAGCGAATTTTTAAGACATTGAGTGTTGAATGATGGAATACAACGCCGCACTTTGTCTGCCAGACCGAAGAAATGAAAATAAATAAAAAAAATAATTCCCCCGAGTGAGGATAGAACTCACAACCATCGCATTTACAGACGTCGAACTGCGCCACGACGGCCTATAATATGTAAGCATTTACTTTCATTTATTATTTTTGTCCTTGACAAAAAAATGCATCAGCAACTTCATTAGTTATGTTGGAATCTGAGAACATACAGACAGTATTGTAAACTAATATGTTGGTGTAAAACTAGACAAGACTGCTAACAATGTATCGAGCGTGCTCTATGTTCTGTACATAGCTCTTCTATACATACATACATACATACATACATACATACTTAGATATATTGTACTTGTACATATCTATATGTATTTAGACGCGCTTCACTTCACACCCCAATGCTAAGACACAACTAAGTGAACAATAAGATTTTATTTCGAATGCCAATATAAACTATATTTGAGGATGGTTGATGATTAGTCATTAGTCTGTTTCTAAATTAGCTAGTGTTAAAACACTCCGATCCCCACTTTTCTCCGAATTTTCGAAGCATTACGTGTTCAGTGGCGAAATTCAACGCCGCGTTTTTACTTTGATACCAGAGCGAAATGAAAATATTAATATATAATAATTACCCGAGTGGGAATCGAACCCACAACCGACGCGTTGCAGTCACATCCTTATGCCCCTGCGCCACGACGACCTCAAAATATAATATCTACATCTCGAGAACAAACAAAACCTGTTTCTTATCAGTTCATCAATACTGCAATGGAATTCGAAATGACAACTATCACATACTGTCAAATTAAACAAAACTACGCATCCACGTTGCAATTTTCACGTTACAACATTACATATTCATAGTAAGTCAGCAAAGAATTAATGATAGGGCGAGGACGGCCACGGGGGACCGGTGCATCTGCCTCTAAATGTCAACTGGAACGTCGCTATAAATAATTTGAGGTATCTACCTACCTACCTACCTTCCCACATACCTACCTACTACCTATACCTACCTTTAGCCCTCAGATACACTGCCATGGTAAAAACACAGAGCGATTTTACCATAAAATTATGCAAGCCTCAATAAAACTGTTTGATAAGCGATTATTTTAAGTACACAGCGTGTTTTTTTTTATATAAAGATACCTTCGGTCTGTTGTCTTGACTATATTTGTAGTGTATTTAATTTTTTTTCTATCTATTAAATATGTATGTAGATAAAAATACATTTTTTAAAGTTTTTGCTTGGTATTTCTTATATTTTTATGGTATGTTGTGTTTTTAAAAGGAAAGTGTTATTTTGTAAAAAAACGTTGCGTAGTTTAGTTTCTTATATGTTTTTTAAGATAAAAAAAATAATTAGGTAGGTAGGTACATATAACAACAATTAAATGAATTTTATTTTGATAAAAATCGTAAAAGTTCACTCAAATTTCGTCGGGCATCCCAAAGCAAATTCGAAGTATATTAGACACCTAATAAATTTCAGTAAAAAAAATATATTATATATTTTTTAATAATATCGTAGTTGAACGAACAGTGCAGGTTCAAATCCCGCTCAAATAAAAAAGTAACGTTTTTTTTAAACTATATCATTCAAAACAATTCAATTAATCGTTTACCTGGCGTCTGGTGGTAATTCCATGCTAGCAACATCATTTTCAACTTCTCAGCGTCTTTCGCGTAGCCATGACCTGCACCAGATCACATTTGCCAATCAATTTAAAAAATTTGGAAAAATATATTATTAATTATTAAAAAACAAACATTATAGCCAATTTGACGTTACTTAGACAAGGCTCGGGTGACGCATATGCCTCAATATCATATTGATTTGATGCAAGTGGCTGAATAAATTACGATCATAGTCTAACCTAACTAATTTTTAATATTTTACCTATTTTTTTTTATATATATTTTTAATATATTCTGTTAATATTATAATTTAATGTATTAAAAAAGAAAATTGAATAGGAGTATAAGTAACTTACTAGAAAAATTGTCATCATCATTCATGTCCGCCGGCTCTGGAGTTAAGTTGTCCTGTAACAAGAGATAAATTAAGTTTTTAATTGGTTTTCATGTATTTCTAAAACTTTAGCTAAGGCGGTGGCTAATATTTTGAACTTGCTATATATTAAATAGAGACCATCGCGGCGCAGCCGCATCTGGCCGTAAACGCGACGATTGTAAGTTCGATTCTCACTCAAGACAATGAATTATTTTAAATTCCTTGTTCTGGTAACAAAATAAAGAGCGGCGTTTAGTTCCGCCACTCCAGACGCAATGTATAGTTAACTGAGCGGTTTGTAGGGAATATGCATATATTTTTCGTCTTTCGCGAAATATTAAAATTATATTGTTTACTGTATTGCACACGGTTACGAGAATAAAAATTCGAAGTTATATTAAAGAAAAATCATTTATACTATACTATGACAGTCGCTGTTATAATATTATTCTTTAAGACTCTTTACAGTAAAGGCTGATTACCATATTTAAGTTTAATTGAAATATTCCCGAATAACAATACAAACTCATTATAAATTACAGGCAATTTTCAGTTTGCACGAAAAAAAGGTAAGTTGCTATTATTGCTATAAGATTCACCTCAACAACCTTATTAATTAAAATTGTGAAACAATATAATAATATACGGAGTTGCTTGGTATTTCTGACAATAAAATAGCGAGTTGACTTTAGTAAATTAACAAAATTTGCCTTTTTTTGTATTATTTTATTTATTAATATATTAATATTAATAAATAAGGTCCACCAAATGCTATTTATTAAAATAGCATTTGGTGGACCTTATACTTTTTAAAAAAGTAACGGTAGCGTAAACAACTAAGTTACAGTTTTATTTAATTTCAGACATCGTCTAGAATATGTGGGTCTATGGCATTTATTGACTAATGTTAAAATAACAACCAATATCCAATATAACTTGATGTGTATAACAGTAATATAGATGATTATAAAAGAAGCTATAAATGCGACGCGTAATCGTTGCACTTTACATTCCGTCCTTACCGTTCTTTCCGCCCACCCCGCTAGGGACATCGCGTTGAGATACCTACAAATAAAAAAAACCTATCCAGCACCAAAAATGAACCAATCCCATCACCAAAGCTAACCATTCGTGTCACCAGCATGTAATTCCTCCTATACGAGCATCTATCTCCCAGAGTCAGCTGGTGTTAAATAATTAATAAATTAGCGAAACGTCCGGCCAGGTCGTTGCTCTCGCGGACGAATCGATACCTTGAAATGGACATGCCACTGCCACTAAATATAGCTTCACGTGTGTTGGTGCCCCCACAGTTGACATTTAAGGTCTATTTGGGGTCTGGATGCAGGCGGCCATTTTTTTGCAATTTTATCGTATTTCAAAACAGGTTGGTACGTTTCTTATAAATTTTTATATATTCTTGTGTGATGGGTACTTCAGGTGTGATAGGAATTTGTGGGTTTTTATCTTTGGGTCGTAGATACACGTTAGTGGATGATTAGCATATGATCGCTTCCAATGGAAATGTATCTAAAACAGTCTTATTAAAGTGTACATACATATACATATACCTACAAATATAATTTTGGCTAATTTATAACATTAAAATATAATTCCAAGGAATTACTTTTATGAACAAAATTTTTTGTAAAGAATTGTCTTACTTACCGACAATTGCACGCTACAAAATTCAACAAATTTAATATATATTGCTGTATAGCGACATAGGTATAAAATTAGTACCACAGTTTAATACAGTTAACTTAATTCAGTTAAGTTATTAAAAAAAAAACATCAAGTCAGAAATGCCTTATAACAAAATTTACTGCACATAAATAAGATCTCAGACAGAACCACAGTCACTAACTACTATATAAATATATGCACAAATTACAGAGTATCTTTACATTTTGCTGCACTTTGATAGCCTCTTAAAGCCAAATGCGTCGAAAGGAATAAAAGCTCGCTAATACCGTTACGTTTTCGGATGGCAAGTTGACTAAAGTTTCCTTATTTTTTTAGTTTAGATTAAAATATATTTACTTTAAGTATATTTGTTTTTGTCTAACTAATATTATGCATTCTTGACAAAGTCTTTAACTTTGTCAAGAATGCATAATATTACAGATATAATATTTTTTTGACAGATAGAAAAAAAGGAACTTTTTCTATTATTTAGAATCAGTATTATAATGATTTATTATTTTTATTTATTTTTTTAGCTTCACTGTGTTTCCCGCATATAGCAGGGTACTAGAACTGCATAGAGAGCTGCTTTCTACTCAATATTCGGGACATTGCGTGTTTGAGTGGCGAAACTAAACGCTGTACTTTATATTGTTATGAGCGATAATATGGAAATTAAACATTCAGTCAGTCGTGTGCACTTCACTGTGCCACAATGGCATAAATAACCTGTGTTTTTAAGTATGATCAATAAAAATACCGACAGGATCTAGAGCCCAACAAAAAAAAAATAATAGCATCTTTTGTCATTATCCAAATTACTTATAATTACTAAGCACAATCAACAGAGCAGATGAAATGTTAACAATATTTAAAAAAAACCGTAAAAATTCTCCATAGCTTAATTACTTATCGCTTTTTGCACGTGTTTTAACGTATAAATGCACTAGAATTTATAAATTATGTGAAGTATTACATTAAGAGACGGTTTAATATGCATTCTAGTTCCCATTCGTCGGGCCGGTTAGGCAGGTGAGCCATTATTTTTGCCAAACAGGCAAAAATGCACTTCTATTTATTGCTTATTCACAGAGTTTTAGGGTGCATGTGCATGTATAAAATACTTATTACGTAGTCTATAATTTGAATTTAATTGCAGTTGCATTTTGCGTTTTGGTATTAAATTTACAAGTAGCTCTCGAAATAGCTTCTTTTATTAGCTTCACGCTGTTTACCTTATATAGAAGAGTAGGCAGAGGGACTCTAGCGTTAAGACACTTCGGTTCCCAAACATTATAACTATGTATATATACGTGCCGCTGCGCCACGTATATATACATAGTTATAATGTTTGGCGTAAGCCTCTGATTGTTCAAGATTACCGTGGGATTCAAATACTTAACTATCACAATCAATACCTAAGCAAACGCGGTCCCCACTTTTCGCCTAATTCTGGAGGCTTTGCGTGTTGAGTGGCGGAACTCAACGCCACGCTATGACTCGACACCACAGCGAAGAAATGGAAATATAAATTTAAATAAATATTTCATTTCCTCGAGTGGGGATTAAACTCACAATCTGTAGATTTTACAGTCACACTTCGTGCACCTGCGCCACGACCGGCCTCAAAGAAATGATGTGATAGAAAAACATTTAGAACTATCTAATGAGATGTTATAACCGACTGATGTATCTTCTAGGCGTTAGATCATTGAAGTAATTAAAATAAAATCAGCTTCACACTGTATCCCGCACACACCAGGGTAAGCAGAGGGAGCCTAGTGTTAAGACACTCAGTTCCCCACTTTCTGCCGAATTCTGGAGGCATTACGTGTTGAGTGGCGGAAACCAACGCCACGCTTTGCTTTGATACCAGGGCGAAGAAATGGAAATATACATTTAAGTAAATATTTCATCTCTTCGAGTGGGGATCGAACCCACAACCAGTCGGTTTTACAGTCACACTTTGTGCGCCACGACTGTTCTCAAAGATCCCTGAAGTAAGTACATGAAATATATATGTAAGTAGATACAGATCCATATATGTATATTACAATGGCAAAATCAATAGTGCACTATGTATCAACAACAATTAGCTACAGGTATGTTTCTAAATGAGGTCAACGAGCTTTCATCAAAAGTTATTAAGATATATAAGTTTACGTGATATCTTTATAACCTATAGTCTATCTGACAGTTCTACAGCCTCCTTTAGGACTGACACTACTGACATGTCTATGTAACCTGACGGTTAAAGTATATGTATTTGCCTAGTTTAAAAAAAAAAGTAAAGAATATTTCAATTTTGATTTCCTTGTATTTAACATTGAAGACAGGCATATAACAATGAAAATATGGCTGATCACTGTTATATTAAGTTATATTAAAGACAAAATGTGTAACTAAAATATCCCTACTGACCAAACTGACCCACGTAAAGAACGGTGTGTTTATCAATCTATGTATGTATGTGTGTTTGTAAGAACAAACAAACATACATACATAAAAATATTTGGTTCACATAGGAATGTGACTAAACGGATTGACTGATGTTGATGACTCTTATGTCAATACATTTTAACTGAAATTAGTCAACAATTAAATATTCCCAAGGAGCCCCGTAAATATGAATATTCTTCTATTGCATGGAAACATATATAAAATCAGCTTCACGCTGTATCGCTCACGTAGCAGGCTGAAAGAACTTTGAGTTAAGACACTCAATTGCCCACTTACCGACATTTTTTTCGAAACATTGCCTGTTGAGTAACGCCGGACTTTTTTGGATTGGTACCAAAAAATATATAAATTATATTATAGCAAAAAATCTTATCAACATTTAAATTTTAAACCAAATTTGACAAATCAATTTTTTTATCTCAGCTTTAATTAACCTTTGGGCAATGGTACGCATCGACATACATACCTACATCGGGACGCATCTATATTGTATACGAGGTATGAGCTGTCTAACCTCACAGCGCAATGTTAGTGCAGTTGTGTACTGACTACTGACGCACGCAAGCTAAATGCTAATCGAGCTGAGATGACAGTGTTTGGCATTCATATTTTATTGGAAATCCTTTACCTATTCTTGTACTAGCTTTTACCTGCGGCCTCGCTCGTGTGGTCGGGTTGAAATAACTAATAGTTATGTATAGTTACAAAAATTTATAATACTAAATATACTCGATTAATTGGGTTAAATATTTTTATTTAATGTGTAGTAATCGTGAAAATAAAAGAACTTATTAGTGTTAAGACACCCTGTACCCCACTTTCTACCGAATTTTTCGAGGCATTGCGTGTTGAGTGGCGGAACTCAACGCCAGGCTTTTTTTTGCTTTGGTGCCAAAGAGAGGAAATGAAAGAATTAATAATGAGGATTGAACCTCCAGCCGTCACGTTACAGTGCATCCTTGTGCCCTTGCGCCAAGACGGCCTCAAAGTATGACATGTGACATATAATCGCTAAGTACCCGAGGTATTCTGATCACAGGTGTGGCTATACCTTCCTCGATAAGAGGACTATCCACCAACCACCACCAAAAAAAAATTATTAAAATGTATAATATTTTCATTTCTTTGTTCTTCTTATAGAATAGAGAATTGGGTTCTGCTACTTTACGATAACTTAACTTAGAAATTAAATATATACTTTTATAGGTTCTCTTTGGTCTTTAATAAAAAATGCAGAGGATGTAACAGACGTAAAAATAAACAGAGCTATATTTTTCATTTCCTTCTAATTGAAATTAATCAATCAAGACTTATTAATATTAGTGCTTAATAGAAAAATATTAGAGAGAATTAGATAAAACTACGAACGCAGATGACACCGTGTTCACAAAAAGCACAAAAGGATATCAGCTTTCCAAAAAAATAAAAGTTACAACATAAAGACACTTTACTGCAATAAAACAATACGAAAAATAAAAGAATCCCATTTTATTTACAAAACATAAGTGAATGAACATTATATTAAAAATGCAACAGTTTAAGTCCTCAATTTCACGGCCGGTGTAAACTTATGAAACAAAGATTTCATTCAACAAGTGGTCGATATACTTCTGAATATTTAGAGTCAAGTCATTTTGATATTTATTGTGACAGTATAGAGTATAAAATAGTTTGTGTTGGTTTCCACAAAATTTTACTTCAAAGATTAATGTAAGGGATAAGATATGTTCAATCGTTGTTAGAAGTTAAATGCTTGTAAATGCTGTGTTATTGGCATATAGATGGGTTTTGACTGTTGTGGCGTAGTGGGACAGTGTCCTACTGTTATCACGAAGGTTGAAAGTTCGATTCTCGGCGCTGGAATATGAGTATATTTAAATTATTGTCATTTCCCTGATTTGATAGACAAAGCGCGATTTTAAGTTCTGCCACTCTCTTACATAGCATTAAAACCAAAAATTGTTCTCAAATTAAAAATACCAGAAAAATAACAAAATAAATAGATAGATATCAGTACCAAAAAAATATATTATATTAAAATATTTGAAAAAATATAATATTAAAATATTTGAAGGTAAAGATTATTGAATATCTAGAAGCAATTCAGCTTTTCACATTTCTTTCTTAAATCAGACGAATCAGCCCCCGTAATCTCTAATTGAAATCAGTTATGCATAGTTTCGTACTTTTTAAATTCGGTGCCAAGAAGTAAAAGAGCGGAATGTTGAACAAGTTTTAGCGGCGAGAAGGGTGTGAATAAAAAAAACTTCTAAGTTGGGAACAATTTTTTAATTCTCTTAATAATTGACATAAAAAAAAATAAGCTTCACGCTGTATCCCGCACACAGCAGGACAGGCAGAGGGAACCTAGTGATAATGACTTATATTATGTACATACATATCTATATATTTATGTACTTATTAAGAAAACGTATAAAAACGCATGTTTTCTAAATAAGTATGTTTCTTTCCTAAGTGTGGAATAACACTTTAAGAATGTTAAACATATTTATGTATTTCTAACTATTATATTAAATTCTAATTATCATAAATTCACTTATTACACCTTTGTGGTGTATTTGCAAAGTGTTCGACAGCACGCGATGGTTGTCGGTTCATTATCCTCATTCACATGTTGCTTATCCATCTTGCCCTTCCCCACTAATAGCTGAACGTAGAGAACAAGCAAATGGAAAATTTCTTACTGAGATTTACAAAAAAAAGACATTAATATTAGAGACTTTCTTAGTCTGTTTTTTAAAGACAATTTTTATTAAGTATTCAAAAAAATATTTTCAATATTTTATTCAGTATTTTACGTAATTGTTTATGTAAATTTATTAGTTATAATATAATTAAATTATAAGCTTTTTTTTGTAAAATGTTTCTTACTATGTTTTGTATTGTTCTCTATACATATAACGTGATATTGGCGAAGTGGTTAGTGATCAAAAATCAAATCAAATCAGCTTCACACTGTATCCCACACACAATAGAGGGAACCTAATGTTAAGACACTAGTACTCCTTTCCCCACTTTCCACCAAGTTTTGGAGGCATTGCGTGCGAAGAAATTAAAATATAAATGTAAACAAATATATAATTTCCTCAAGTGGGGATCGAACTCACAACCAGTCGATTTTACAGTAACACTTTGTGCCCCTGCGCCACGATTGGCGTCAAAGCTGATTAGTGATCAATCAGCACATTTGGCAAATTATAATCAAAGAACAAAACAAATATACATATTAAATATTTTAAGCATATATTAAAAACATATTTAGAAAACATTGCGAAAGCGACACCTAAGTAAGAATATATTTTGAAAAACGCTATTATTGTACAAAATATGTTTTGTATAATAATCAAATTATTAACCTACATATATAGTTGCGTGTTTGTCACCTCGTCATATCTTACTTAGGTTTCGCTTACAAACATTTTTAGCTAATAACAACGCATGTAATATTTATTGGATGATGACAATTGAAAAAAGTTTACATAAAGAAATATTTGAAGTCGTTTTTTTAGTTAAATTAAAAATGAGATGACGTAAAAGTGAACGCAGTGAACAATGTTAAAATCTTAGCTTAAATACTATTAATTAAGTAAACTTATTTCGTATGCTATATCAAAATGTACCTAAATGTAAATATATTTTGTGGCAGTGCTTCCCAATAGAACGTGAATACAGTCTCTCTGTTACTTATTCATTATAATATATTCAAAAAATGATATAGTGCAACTCTACAGGTAGCTAACGGAGTATATACCACAGTAATATCTCAAGACACCACTACCCACCGCCCGCACTATATTAACCAGAGCGAGCGACGCCACGGCCCGCCACTAGTCATAAAACAAACACTCGAATCGTGTCACGCTAAGTACCAGGTACATAGACAGTTAGGTGGGGTGTTATCGACCGTCTTAGGGCGTAGCCAAGGACCACATCTGCTATGCGGACACTAAATATCCGTTGACCCTTCCGTACTTACCTATATCTATATATATAGGTAACCCGTACTTACCTATATCTATCTATATCTATATATATAGGTAACTATAGGTAACTATATATAACTAGTATGCAATTCAGCTGTAATTAATTACACCTCAATGACAGATAGGTGCAGCGATGCGTGGGTATATAAAGGTACATGATTACTGATCTAGCTTCATAGGTAGGTAGCTATACGCTGTAGCGGTAGCGGTAGTATGACACTCTGTTCTCCGGTATACGTTGTAATAGAGAATTTTGTATAATATGAGTTAGCGAAATTCAAAATTATGAATTAATTGATGGTTAAAATACTTATTTTTAAAGAAAACGTTTCCGCGGGTGGTGTGTGATAAACAATAGTCAGTACAATTAATCTATCCTAATTTCGGCATAAAATTCTTGCCAAATACCTGTTTTAAAATGTATATTGCAAAATATTTTGAAATAAATTTTCACAAACAATTTAACTATGAGTGACTATTGTTAAGAAAACATCGTAAATTATTTTCGAAATACTACCACGAAATAAAGTCATCCACTTTTTCTTGATAATAATATGAATTAGTTATAGTTGACGTCTCCCTGATCATAAAAGACTAAAGTTGTTAGCATTTATATATGTATACAAACGGATTTATTACATGTTTTTCGTATAAAGTTTATATTTAGTAAATTTTTGATGATAACGTGACATACATAAAGCTATATTTAGTGATTCACGTAAAACCGCGTGCAAACCGCCAGTCCGCGAAATACGCGACGGGTCATCTGTCGACGGGGAATAAATTGTGAAATAACCTAGTTTCCGATACAAAATAACTGCAAAATTCGGCATCCACAGCTTATATACCTACTGACTATGTACTGATACATGGCCTATGTACCGCAGCTCCCCCTCGTGGACCCCCGTGTAGTGCCACCCCGCGGATAGTGTGGCTGTGGTGTTATCGATACTGTTCTACTGTGTATCGATAGTCGATTCATCTATATTATTTATTATATGGCTGTATGTAATGAACCTGAGTCACTTGTGCCTATATATTTTATATTTTAATATTCTAATTATAATGGTATTTTATATATTATTCTGATATATGTATATATTTTTTACTATAAGTATTTCGTAACAATTCATATAATTGAAATTTACAGAAATATTAAAATACAAATATTACACAAGTAAACAATACCACATAAGTCTACCGTAAATACGTAATAGACGCTAAAGGATAACAGGTTTTAGTGAAGGCATAACAATATCGAATAGCCGGCCACAAAAGTTTATCGATAGCCGTGATGATCGCACGGTGCGGCAATCAGGTGGCAGTCAGCGTATAATCATTAAATACCCACGCGGGGTGCCGACGCCCGCGGCACCACCCCGCCCGCGCCCAATTATGAAAATACGAACAAAATACATTTAAATTTCAACGTCAAAGGGTACTTCGATTATCGATCGCATATATCGATAATAATAGTCACATCCTTATTCTTTGTTCGGCTGATTATAGATTTGAGATGAATTAAACGTACTGTTTTTGTTCTTCCAATAAATATAGTGTGTATTTTTTTATATTGCTTGCTTTGTAGTTTATATAGGAGTATGTGATAATTAGTTTCTTTCCTTTTTCTAGTATCACACTATCTACGATTTAGTGACCTGATTACGCTTCGGCAGAGACAAAGGAAATGGGAAGAATTTTAATAATTAATAATAACAAAAAAAAACTTTTCGTTTTTAATTAATGATTTCTTTGAAATGAAGCCTACTTGTATACACTTGTAGCTGTACAGTTCTTTATTAATTATTGATTTCATTACCTATTAATATTTTCCTTGAAATTTAAAGAAACATATTAATTAATTATATTCGTGTTTTTTTTTCTCATTTCTATAGCCGCATCATAGGAATATATTTCATTTCTCTCTGAATAAAGCCCCACATTCCACTACCCTTCTAGGAACGAGGGGTGATACAAACAGATAATCAGCGAATACTAGTTAGAACTTATTATAAAATATTCATTATATTAGCTACATTTCTATTTGTACCATATTATATAATATTACTATTATTATTTTATATGACAAAGGTTGTGCGTTTTAATATGCCTCTGTTACTCAACCACACTGGAATGGTTATACTGATTTGATGAAATTCGGTGCATAGATAGTTTCTGATCTTATTTTATGTAGCAGCTTTCACTGAAAAAAATGTTTATTCTTGTAAGTAATATGTACTGGTAATACTAGTCAAATTTATTTCTAATTTCCTTTTATTCCAATTACAAAGTCAAGTCATGGAAACGACTAAGCAACAACTAGCTTAATATTTTCATCATATTTCATTTAATATATATTATAATGGGACTGACACTACTAGAAATATATTATTTCCAAAAACAACCTTAATAGCACATTAAGAATAAATTATCTGAAATATACACTGACGTCGAAATAGGCCCCCATCGAAATGAACAATGCGTTAAGTAGTTAATGCTGAAGTTGGAAATGTTGAACAGAACATTTTCAATGACCAAGTGATTTCGTTTCATTCTATAATATCGAATTTGATTGTCAAACAAAAATTATTTCATAAAGGGGATCATGATTCACAAAGGCACTGTACTATCAGGATAAGATTTTTGTTAGTTTCACGCTGTATCCCGCATTTGGCCTCATTCCCTACATCCTGCCACAGTTTCGAGACATTGTCAGTAGTGGCAGAGCTCAACGCCGCGCTGTATATAAGATAAAATGCAAAAATAAAACATTTACAAATAACGAGATTTAAGTTCCATGCACTTTTTATGTTCAGCAAAAAATTTGCGCTAATAGCTCGGACGAGGGTGCTTTTTACATTTTTTTTTTGCCCGTCTCGACCAGCGCACTGCTAGTAGGTCTTCGCGGTCTCTCAAAATAAACTTCCTTTAACATTCTGCTGGCACGGTAGTTTCGCTCTAGTATTTTTAAAGCGGACAGCGCCCCCCTGCGGCACACGAGGGGGGCGGCCCCCGAGCCCCCACACCCCCACACAGTAATACCATAACGGGTGCGAGCTATGACGAGATTATCTACGTACGCGTATATATAACGGTATATATCAGTATATAGTACATAAGGGATGTACATAGCAGCATTGATTTACTGGGCCGGACGCGCTGTCATCGGTGCAATGACGATTACAACGTGTTTAACAAAAATTATTGACGATCCCTTTGTAAGTTTCCTCTTGTATTTGCTGTGTTGGTCGAAGGTAAGGCTTTAAATAGGTAATAGAATATAATGTAAGCATTCTAACAAAATATTTTGATGTTAAAATCAAAAAAATATGGAACAAAGGAATTTGCTTGTTGATATTTTTTACGAATATTCTACTATTTCGAAGTAAAGTAGTTCGTATTAAGCTTAAATTTGAATTTAACAAATTATTGTACTTCTAATAAAAGTGGAAACTTATTATATACTTACAAATGTAAGTTATTTATTTGTAACATTCTGTAAGCTGAACCTATAATGTTACTTATTAATCTCTATCTTGAATACGCCATGATGCATTTCTCAATATTTATTGAAAACATTAGTATCAATAATATATTTTTTTGTTCTATAGGACTATAACAAGCATTTTTGAATCATCAAGTTATACAAAAATGTCAGTAGCGTCAGTTCCACCTGCTCAGAAGGCTTATGTTACTTAATCATATTTTTTTGCTTCACGTTTTATCCCGCTGAGTAGAGTATTCGGTAAGAACTTAAGAGTCTAGACACTCCGTTCCCATTTTCCGTTCGAATTCAAAACGTGGTGTGTTGAGCGGCTTAGATTTGCTATAAAATAACTATCATAAAACACCATAATGCAAGGTCATTTAAGTTAAAACTGTAATAAACAATTTTTGTTCAAGTTTAATTTATATAAGTACATAATTTTTATGATTTCCTCAACGTTCCCAAGGGCGCCAGATATTCACTATAAACGAAAATGCTTTTTTTAAAAAATGCAAGCTATAATTTATTCGGAATTGCTAGAAAACCTCTGAACAGTTTTCGATATTTTAAAATTACGGTATTTAAAAGTTCGTACCCGACGGGAAAGATACGCGCATTTAAAACGACTCGTGGCAACTTATTTTATAAGTACATATAATTATTGGCGTGGCGGGTGAAGCTCTTTTTTTTCTTGTTATGATTTAGCTTTTGAATAGTTTTGTTTCAAAAATTTTGATTGGAACTGATGTTTTCCCGTTACAATATATATTTTTTTATTTTTGTATTACATATTATATTTTCATATTAATAATTATTTATTTATTTTGAAAACAATATTATTATGAATATTTTCATATTAATAATAATATTATTTTCATATTAATAGTCAAATGAATCTTATCAAAGCTATGTGTTGATTAGCTACTCTTTAAGCCCCGAAGCGACAGCCTCTACAATTTTTCATCCAAATAACCAAAGACAGATAAAATTAACCAATTTACGATACTAACATAAACTAATAGAGGCCGGTCGTGGTGCAGCGGCACAAAGTGTGACTGTAAAACCGACTGACACTCGAGGAGATGAAATATTTATTTAAATTTATTTATTTATTTATATTTAATATTTTCCATTTCTTCGCTCGGGTGTCGAGGCAAAAGCGCGGCGTCGAGTTCTGCCACTCAACACTCAATACGCCTCCAGAATCCGGCAGAAAGTGGGGAACGGAGTGTCTTAACACTATATTCCCTCTGCCTACCTTGCTGTGTGCGGGATACAGCGTGAAGCTGATTTGATTTGATTTTTTGACAAACTAATTATACGTCACAATTTTTTTTCCATACAACCCAAAACACAATTTTAAGATTCACCCTCAACTCCAAACACTTTTAACATTTGACGCACCAAAATCAGCGGCAAAGTGGAATAAACTAGCACTAATTAAACCCATAACGGTGTTTACTGTATCAAACGGCGTTATATTGCGAGATATGGCGGCAAATTAATAAATAATTGAAATGCTTGGGGGCGCTCGCTGCCTAAGAATCACGTTCTGAAATGTTACTTAGGGCACTTACACGTTAGCGCGCGCACCTCGGAAATACTTAATACGATTTAATATGCGAATGATTTGGTTATGATGTATGTTTGCGTTGATTATTCTAGTTTGTTTCCCTCAGGTGGAGGTGTGGGGGTTTGATAAGTATAGTTGTTGGTTCAATCTGCGTTTGATTGTTTATAAGATCAGAGGAAGATAGCTGTTATATATTTCACTATTTATTAATTACACATAAAGGGTCAATTGATTTATAGAAACATTTTTTTTGGCTTACTATTATCTGGCTAGTAAGAGATCATAAAAATACTTTAAGTAAATCATAACAAGCCCTGAGAACGGAGTGTCCTAACACTTGCCCTTTCCCTCTGCCTACCCTGCTATACGGAAAAAGTGCGTGAAAAAATCTATTTAAGCTTTATATAAAGTACATATTTCTAGTGTAAAGTCACCTTTATAGGGGGAGGCCGACATCGAAAAACCGACGCGGGGTAGGTTACCAACATCGCGAAATTCTCAACGCTTCCTAGTTACTGGTATCGCAGGGAACGCGGTCGTAGCTTTGAACTGTGATAAACTTGTATAGAACGCTATTATATGTATGCTGGAAGTATGTATGTACACTTGGCTTGTTTGTTAACCGACTTCGCGATATGTTAGTTAAGATATTCTGTTTATTGTTAAATTTTGTTAGATAGATATATTTTTTAGCTTTTTGTTCTTTTTTGTATGTTTTGGAATCCAAAACATAATATAAAATAAATATTTATATTCCGTCTATTCCCTACTGAGCATAGCATAGCGTTTCACTGTAAACGTGACGTTTGTAGGTTTGATGCTTACTTTAGGTAAATCAGCTTCACGCTGTATCCCGTACACAAACAGACAAAGGCAGAGCGAACCTAGTGTTAAGACACTCCGTTCCCCATTTTCCACCGAGAAAAAATTCCATTGCGAAAAAATGAAAATATAAATGTAAATAAATATTTCATTTCCTCGAGTGGGGATCGAACCCACAACCAATCGATTTTACAGTTTTTAAAGCCACGACTGGCCTCAAGCTGCTACTTCGGGTATTCAATTATTTTTGTTTCCTCGATCTACCTCTAATCTCTTGTCTTACTTGTCGCAAGACAAAGCGCGGCAATGAGTTCCGCCACTTAACGGAACGGGACGGAGTGTCTTAGCGCAAGGTTTTCTACTGCCTGCATGCTTTAGGCGGGACAGAACGAAAAATAATGAAAAATCTATTTTGCTTTTTTTTGTGGCTTTTGAGATCAACCTCTCATAGACTTAAACTTCTTATACTTCTGACTTTACTACTTGAGATTACATGTAGATAAAGACAATAATCTTTTGGAAGCTATTTTTAATATTTTATATAAGGATTAAATCCTTGTACCTATATGAAGTTTACTTTCATTAATCAGTAAATAGTAAAAGAGAAATATAAATATACAAAATATTTATAGACACAAGAGTAAACGGTATATTTTATATATAGTTCATACCTAATGCTATAGGTTAATTTTATTAAATTAAAACGGGCTTATACTACTCAAAATAACATAACTTATTTAAATTAAATAATTCAAAAATAGTTATGTATATAATAAGAAGATAAAAAAAATGTGTCACCATTTTTATTTTCAAAAAAACTTACATTTTTAAAAATCAAATTACAGAAAAAATACAGAAATCAATGGTTTAAAAATACAGAAAACTATGGTAGCTGCAAATTCAATATAAGTTTTCGGTTCCATGTTTCGAAGGGAACGCGGCCGCTTTGAAATCTAGACCGCTAGTACGCGATGTGATGTAACCTGACATCACTCAACCCTCCCGTATTTAAAATACATAAAAAATGCATCCAATGCAATAGTCTTACTAAAAATCCTACTAATATTATAAAAGTTTATGAGAATTGATGTTTATTCCCGTTCTCGTTTAAGCTACTGTACGGATTTAGATGAAACTTTACAGTAATGTAGCTTACTCATATATCAGGACAAGACATGGACTATAATTTATATAAAGATTATGTATAAATGGCTATAGAACTTGCTATCAAATTTCAACTGCTATACTCAGGTCTATAAATATGAAACAATTTTGTTTCTCATTTATATAGTAATGTTATTGTATAATTTATAATTTTTAGTTTCGTATATCATATACGCAATATGTCAAGATGATACAGACATACAAGAAAATTGTGAGAAATAAGAAATTTTACAATTAACTAATATATAATTTAGAGTCAAAAGAAATTATAATGGTGAATCTGTATCATATGGATCCTTTTTTTATAACATAATCCTTTATTTTTTATTGTGGATAAAAATGTTTAAGTAAAAACTTTCTGTTGAAAGGTTCTGTGAAATATAAAAAGCTAGCTGTAGCTTTTTATAAGCCCTGGCGAAGAAAAGTTAAATAATAATAGGTAATTAATTGTGCTAACGACTGAGTAAATATAAATTAGAATATTATTAGAAATAAATAATTACTTTTATATATTACTTATATCTTTTGGTTAATATGCAGGAAATTAAAAAGAAAACCTTTTCTGTCTTCTTTTTTTTGGTAGTCTATTAGGTAGTTTTTTTTTTATTATTATATTTTTATTATTATATATTTAAATTTTCTTACGAATCGTAATTTGAACTTATATCTAACGTTCACGAAAGAATTATATTATTTCAAATATTACAATGAGATCGTCGTAGCGCATTGGGACAGCGTCTGCAAGCACTACGGTTGCGGGTTCTATTCGCATTCGAGTAAATGAATGGATAGTAACAACGATCAATACCCAATTTCTCAAAAAATGGACGGAAGTAGGTATTGGCTTTTCCCTCTACCCTTCGATAGGCAAAAAGAAGCGTGAAATAGTTCATTTTTAATAAAAAAAAAAGCTTTTCCTACTTTTTACCTTTGCCTAAAACTAAATAACAACTGTCCATATATGAAAACAAAACAAAAATGCTTTACCAGAATATGAACTCACGATCTCATGTGACCGTTGCACAGGCCCTCCACTAATCTAGTACAGTCATCTAAGTTATTCAATCCATTGCTAGCTACTAGGTTAGGTTAATTTATTAATGGTTTAATTATTGAAATTGACAATAGTGCTATAGGATTGCTATGATTATACGGATGGATGCTTAGTCCCTTATATTGGCATATTCAATATGGCGTATGGCATAGTACTTATATTATTATCTAAAGAGAATTTGCAAGGAGAGTGTATTAAAAACTATAAATATATTAAAATATTTTATTTGAAAAGATTTTTAATAAATATGGCTCAATTATGTGTAAATTAGAAAAAGTAAAATTGTCAGGAAGCATCTTTTCTTTCTTCTTGTTCTGTTAAGCCCGCCAGTTCTCCGCTTAGTGCTCTATTTCAAGACATTACGTTTCAATGGTGGAGCTCAACACCACGCTTTGTATTACACGAGTGGGAATATTTTTAAATAGAGAGAATAAGTTTTAAATATCATCTTTACCTCAAGTGGGGATCAAACCTACAGCCATCGTGTAAACAGGACACTATGCTAATACTTCAACGAATATTTTTAAAGAAAATACTAAGTCAGAAGCATAAGCGAAAATGATAACAGCCAAAACGAATATGTGTAACTAACTATTGACTACATGAAAATAGCTTGTATGTATATATTACTTCAATGTCACCACCATTAAGGCCGTCGTGGCGCAGGGGCACAAGGGTGTGACTGCAACGCGACGGTTGTGCGTCGTTCGATCCTTTCCAAAGTAGGGATCGGAGTATCTTAACACTAGGTTCCTTCTGCCTACCCAACTGTGTGCGGGGTACAGCGTGAAGCTGATTTAATGTTACCATAAGCTTATTACTTACTGGGCACACTGGCTTATAAAACACGCTCAGACAAACTTGAGACAGGAAATAGAAAATTACCAACAATTTCGCTTCAAAAAATAATATTTTTACTTATTCCGGATGTGGATACGTAATTACAGGGGCGACCCTTAAGGTTAATTTTGTAGATGACATTAGATTTCTTTTTAATCTCGTGTCAATCATCAATTGTTATTTCTTTTAGGGTACTATTATTTGTTGTGTTATTTATTTTATTTTATAGATAGTTTATACGTGTAAAGTCCCTTTTTCTTATACATTATAAAATAAATAATTAATAAATAAAGATATACATGTACGTAATTTCCAATATTCGTAGTCAGAGAAACTTGCCATCTCTCTGTTAGATGAACGCGGATAACCGCGTTGGACTAAAACTTTTTTCGAGGACTCGGTCCGACCCAGATCCTATGAAGCCGGGAAACGATTGTTTTAAATATACTTATAGATATCAAAACGTTTGTGGTCCAAGTTACCAGAAAAATGGCCAAGCGCGATTGGAAACATGAGGCCTTTATTTTGTGATGCATGATTTGTTTTCAATATTTATATTATATAACTTACTCTGACAAGATTTGTCACTCTATACCGAATAATCACAGGAAATGTGTTAAGATTTTTTCAATAAATTAATTTTACCGTTTCAATTTCAATTAATTGTTAATTGGCTAAGTGTAGCTGGCATTGCTTCAAAAATATCAAAGAAAGATAAGGTTACCAATAGGAAAACAGCTTTTATTGCCATTCTGACTAACCTTGTTCCGTAAATTGACTAGCCTGATCGATTAAAACGTTTCATTTATCGATTTTTATAAATTCTATCCAAACCATTTTTAGTTTTCAGAAATATTATAAAATATTCAACATTTGAAGGCTAAAAAAGAATTGTACCGTTTTTTTATATAATATAAGTAAGCTAAAATACTTTTAAGTAAATATAAAGAATATAAGATTCTATAGACTGTTTTCCAAAACCCAACAAACCAACCAACCCACAAAATCTTTTGTTTTACTCGAGTTGGTCGAGATTCTAGAAGATTCTGTCATACAACGTCAGCTATCTCTACACAAGAGGCCTCTAAGGAGAGTTGGACATTGTATAATACAGTATCAAAGTTTACACTCGACATAACACAATCGCTTAAATATTTCATACTTAGAAGCCCTTAAAATTCCACACCTATTACTTACCGTTACATACTCGTATGTATGTAGTAACTTTAATGTGCTTCAAGTATGTCACGTGTTGGCATCACCGTGTAGGTTATAATATATCCTTTTTAGCTCTAGCCTATAGAGAAGTAGGCGAATAGAATCCAGTGTTAAGACACTCCGTTCCCTATATTTCTATCAATTTTGGAACATGGCGTATTGGGATGCAGAACTCCACGTTACGCTTTGATTCAATCATTACTTGTTACCTATATTATTTTAGAATAAAACTTCACTATATATTTTTAATATACTTTATAGTTGACAGCGATAGGCATGTGTAGGTAAAATTACTACGTCGGAACATTTTTATAAAGAATGTATTTAACCTAAATTTATCTAATCTTAACTAAGTACCTCAAAGAAAAAACGGTATCCTTATAGGATTACTGTTTTTAGTCGGCAGGCGACTTCGATTCACACTTGACTTTTTTTATTTTTTTCTCTAGATAAAATGAGAGATTTACATTTTATATGCAAATAAAAAACTAAAATTCAAAACAATAAATTAAATCCTTAGTTAGTTAAAAGGATAAGAGCATCCATATTGTTTTGAAGAAACATCTATAGATATATGTAAGTACATATATGTGCATGTTCTTGGCATTTGGCCAACTAGTAAACCATCATGACTGACAAGCCAATATTCTTCCTATCTTCTTCGCAAGGAAAAAATTGTTCATCTTGTAAACAAATGGCATGCTATGGCATATTGAATTAAATTATCTTTGAAACTCTAACATAATTTTGTTACCTTTATACTACTATATATTTTGGTCTTGGCCAATTCCAAAATAATATTTGTGACAGATGATTTTTTTACAACCAAAAGGCTTAAGACAATGCACAGCCTTTTGGCTTTGTGCATTGTCTTAAGCGGCGTGGTGGCTGAAATGTGGCCAAAGTTCCGTGGAGAGTATAGAAAGATAAGAAAGAAAAGATTCCTCAAAATGTCTAAGGTGTTGCGATGTATCAACGATAAAAGTCGAAAAGAAAAATACAAACATTTACTATTTATACTTGAATAAGAAATAAAAATAGATTGATTAAGTTCAAAATAAAAAGAAGTTCCATTGAAACCTCTTCAATATTCATGCTCATATCATTGTGCAGTCATAGAAATATAAAGGAATAAAGTTTTGTGCGGGATATTTCTTAGAAAAAATCACGAATACAAATATAATTTATAGGGATGACTCTCCTCGCGAGCCTGCATGCACCTTCGAGTTCAAAGTAAGTATTGTAATTCAAGGCATACACGGTCAATGCATTCCAAATACATTATAAGAACACTAGTCGATTTTGTAAGCGGTAAGATGTCGCATAATATCTCGTCTTTTCTAGACAGAACAATAAAACTACTCCGGTTAAGACCATCGTGGCTCAGTTACACACTGGGACAGAGTTTGGTTGTAATGGCAATGGTTATAGATTCGATCCCATTCGGGCAATGATTACACTTAAATAATTTAAAATTTAATTTCGATAGACTACCGGAGTAACTTAACAGTAGGATCTCCTAGGCCTACCTACATATGCAGAATACAAGCGTGAAAATAAATTTAGATTTATAAGATTAATTTAAAATGTTTTTAACATTTTTAAAGTGTTAATCCACACTTAGGAAAGAAAAATACTTAGAAAAACGTCTAAAATTGAACGTAGGTAAACGTATAAAAATTTGAACGTAGCGGGACTCGAACCTTTGCATCCTGGAAGCCGACCAAGTCCCCGGTCCTGGACCTGGCCGGTTTCCAGGAGGCGCGGGTAATTTATAGTGAATAATTTAAGACAAAAATCTATTACTTGTCAATTTAAATTCAATTTTAGACACAATTTGAAATACAGCGGTATTAAGCCCCATAGACGGTCTCTAACGCCTACGTTACCGCACTCCGTATCTCAATTTTATGGGGTTGCTCAAGTGGAAAAATATTACTTTTTTTGGAAACGTTTTAATTTATACGAAACCATCGTTAATAGGCGCGGGTTCAAATCCTGCTATGTTTATATTTATGTAGTTTTTTCCCCAAGTGTGAATAACGCTTTAAAAATGTAAAAATTATGGAAAAATATTATGTGATAATAAGCTTAGGCAAAAATTATATACGTTAAGAAATTCCGCATCATAATTAATTGTTTTATAGCCTGTTTAGAAAAATAGTATTAAGAATTATTTCTTGCTTCATTTTCTTTTGTTAGAGACATGGTTTCCATAGCAAATGAGTAGATCAGAGAGAAATGCATATAAATAATATGGTGAGATAGAGAGAATATAGTATACCTAGTAATAAGAGGCTCCAAAAGAAGCCTAGGTAAAAAAAACGTAAAAACGTTTTTTACTTTCCACATTTATTCCGCACATAGGGTATTAGAAAGAAATAACATAGTCACTTAATAAATCACATTTTTCTCCTCTTCACTCGATTTAGAGACATTGGCCAAACTAAAAAGGGTGCTTTGTGTTATCAGTAACTGCAAATAATTGGTTGCATCCAAGTGAAGGATTGAAGCCACGACTGTCGCGTTTAAAGTCAAAATGGCTCATAGCCATTATAGTCTTAATATTACTAGAAAGAACTACGAAAAGTGAACAAGGATTTGTGTATGATAGTTCAAAACAGATTTATTATTTATGTAGGACTAGTGAAAAGTACATCTTCTTATTCCTTGAAGTGTCTACAAAAACTATAATCAACTTAAGTAGCGGCATTAGAGATATATCATCTAAAGTATTCAAAACAACATAAGGTTCAATCGTTTTATAAGGTTACTTCAAAATTACATACAATATAATATTTTCTATTTATAATATAATCTTTTTATATTATATTTTATTAGTCAAATATAGGATTTTCAGGTCAACTTTTTATCAATGATTTTTATTTTTATCTCATTAGATTAACATCCATCTATTCAATATTTTTAGTACATTTATTCTACACGGGCCTCTTCTACAAATATTTTCTTACAGAATAAACAGATTATAGCTTATAGACACGTAATTATTTGACATTAGCTCGTACAGTAAGTATCTCACAAAAAATGAGAAAATAATAAATCAATAATTTTTATACCAATAGTATTAGTAAATTACAGTACTGGGAAAATATCCATTTCTAATATATCAAAAAAAAAACATCCTGTATCATCTGTATGTGGACAAAAAACTAATTTAAAATTGTAATATGGTTGTTTTTCGGTTTGGTTACTAAGTTTTATCACATTAAGAGTAGATAAATTATTCAGTTTCTGCGTTCACTGCATCAGGTGGGACATGCAAACCGACGCAACACACGACACTCGTTGAATAATGTAACTGTTTCGAAGTGCTATTTATTTATAGGCAATCCGTTAAGCCTTATTGCGTTTGCTATTAGTTTTTTTTAGTTTTATGGGACCTATGTTAATAAAATCATAAATTGCCTGATGTCGCTTCGTAGTAGAATCGTTATGACGTGGTTGGCAGAAGCAATCACGGTAATATACTACTGATTCTACTATCCTATTTATATTAACTACTAAAGAGATTTTGATGAAAATAACACATAGGTTTTACTTAAAATAACGCATTTAGGTATATAAAAATTTTGTATGATTTTGTTATAATATAAGTTTAAGCGAGAAAGATGTGTGGGCCACCATTTTTTTATATTTACGCATCTCCTGTTACTTTATTTTATTAAAAACTAGATATAAATATTTTTTTATTGAGGTCCACTCTGTAAACGCATCTCGAAAATAAGGTAGAAAGTTAGAAACGTAATCTGCTATAGGTGTGCGGAATACAGCGTGATGCTAATTATTTATTTTATTTTTTTTGTTCAGTATTAAAAAGCTGTATAACAGATAGATGAATTATTTAATTTATTATTGGCACATCATTTGCAAGGGAAGATTGCATGATATTCCTATTCTACACTATCAAAAAAAATGCCGATATACCTAATGTTACTTTGAGGGGCGTCGTGTCGGCTGTGGGTTTGATTTTTAATCGATGGAGTAAATTTATTTTATTTCCTCGCTCTGAAAATATTAGAAAACGCTGCATTGAGTTCCGCCACTTGAAAATTAGGCGGGAAGTTGGGAACAGAGTATCTAAACACTAAATTCCATTCGCCTATACATACATGCGAAATATAGTGACACTAAAAAATATAAAAATAACTCTCGCAAATGTTATAAACACACATTTTCAAAAACATTAGTTTAATATATTTTTTAAACAGTATTTAAACACGAAGTAATGAAGACGCTACCCAAGATCAATTAGAACGAAATGATATAATTGCATTTAACCAGCCAAGTAGTATGTACAAAATATTTTATTCTTCTAAAAATATATGAAAGAACACGGTCTCGCAAAGTAACTCAACGGGTGAATGGAGTGAATGCTATTCAGTGAGGGATGGGTATGAAAACCGAAATGACGGACAAAACTGAGGTTAGTGGGTCGATTAGAACTGGCTTCATTAGTGACACGGGATTTTTTATATAGTCTTCTTTTTTTATATATTTTTTTCCTTTTTTTATCTGTGTTTTATGACGTTGTAGTGTTGTAGCTATATTTTTTTTTAAGTATCTCAATGTGTTTATAATTTGGAAGTTTATTCATAAATAAATATTTGCATCATTATAAAATGTTTACAAATTATATTTAAGTTTAAGCGTATTATTATTTAAGCTTAAGAGTAGTTAAAAAAAATAGACTTTATTGGCAAAACCATACTATAAATTAACTTTAAAAACTATTCCTTATTCCTTGACGTTTTTATAATAAACATATTATATAGGTTGCTCGCTACTGTCAGGAAGTTGAGAAATAAAGGAAAATGCCAATCACTGTTCACACATTATTGTTTCTTTGAAGTTGTTATAGCATACTAGCGGATTCAGGCGGCTTCGCCCGGGTCGCAGTTTAGGGGGTGAATTCTTATAAAGCATGCAACCCGTGTTCTATTAAATATTTCTGTATTTGAAATTTAATAAAAATCGCGAAGCTTGATTTATTTTATTTTTACATAAAAGGCCATTAAAGCAGCTTAAAGCAAAATTAAGAATTGTATTAACTCGAATCGAATTTTTCCTGTCCATTTAGGCAGAAAGCCTGATTATTTAAACATAAATTTAAAAAATGCTTACTAAACAGTAGCACAATATTATTTATATTAGATAGATAACATTTGTAGCCGTCGTAGTGCAGCAGCAAAGCATCGGACTGAAAACTCAACGGTCGTGCGTTAGATTTCCAAGAGGTCGAATGAATAACTGTCATAAAGTAAGGTCTTGTCATTGTGGCCAGTTGTAATGCAGAGGCACTAAGTGGGACTGTTAACGCGACTGTTTGTGGATTTGTTCCCGTTCGTTTTCTTCGCTCTGGAGTCGAGGCAAAACGCGGCGTTAACTTCCACCATTCAACACGCAATGCCTTGAGAATTCCGCAGAAAGTAGGGAAAGGAGTGTCTTAGCACAAGTTTCCCTCTGCCTACTCTGCTGTGTGCAGTGGGATACAGCGTGAAGCTGATTTAATAATTGTCATTTTATTGCTTTGGCAACAAGATAAACATAGATAAGGGTGTTGATTTCCACTACTAAATAAACAGTGTTTTAAATTGGGCGGTGCATAGGTAACGGAGTGTCTTAACACTGGCTTCCCTGCCTACCCTGCTATACATGTTGGAGACTAAAAGAAAAGATGACGCTGAAAAAAAGTGGATCGATACATTTATTATGGTATAAACGTAAGTACACTATGTTAATTTAAATAACTTTTTATATAAACTTGGTTAAGTCTATCTCCAGAGGCAAGCAAAACATATTTTAGCTGCCTTGCCTAGACTCAATAGACTTGACAGGTGGCAAACCTAATAACATAATCCTAGACGATGTGTACTGCCCTGAAGACGACTAGATATTTATGGAAAATAAATATTAAGGTTTTATGTTTAGGAATGTGGAAACAGCAAATATTTAAATTTCTTCTTTCAATTATTTTTTGAGTTTATTTACTTAATCAATTGGGAAACAAAAATAATAATATTGTTAATAAATTTTTCATTTGCCCAATTAAAAAAGCTACAGATAATAAAAAAAAATGACCCATTATATAATTTGATTGCAAAAACATAATAAGATTAACTAAAAAATAAAATTATCTATGTTAACTGGCAAGCTATATTTGGTACACTACATTCTCTACTATATACATATATCCTATATACCTAAGATGTTTGTTTGTTATATACAGACGTATATACGCATCTAGAATTCCTCACTCCCACCACTGTATACGAATTCTATAAGCCACCAGATTACATAAGTAAGCCTAGGTACAGTTAAGCTGAGGCTAGGGTAGACAAGGTCGCCTGCCTCATTGGTCACTCCTTGACGGTATATTATGGATAAGCTCATATTGTAAATCATTTTCTTTAATCGTTTTTTATTTTAAATAGTATTGAGAACTTCCATAACTTATACGGTAATGTAAAAAGGATTGATGGTTGCCGGTTCAAAATCAATTTGGGATGTTATATATGTTATGATAAGTTTTTATTTATATATGTTTAGTGAGAAATGTATGAAAATAAAACTTTTCCTGTTTCCGTTTCTATTTTTTTTGAACAAGTGCCCGGAAATGGTTTCTTTTCTGAAGTAGGCAGTTCCGGTAACTTTAGTTGCTATTTATTATGTTCATCATAATTTTGTTGTTGATGACGGATCATAAAGAAACCAGATATACAAGTAGACTCCAAGAGCGTGTATAGAAAACAATACATTATATGATTAAAAAATTTTGGCTAAAGCGTGTCCAACGGAGATGCGTATCATTCCTAACAAGTATTCAAGATTAATTATTGAGAAACCTCAGCTATACTAATTGTATTTTGTTATTTACATACATATAGAACTTAAATATGATCCACAACGCGTTGATCATGAAAAAAATGTAAGTTAAACTATATGTTTTTTGTAAGATTTAAATTTAAAAAAATTAAAAAAATAATTTTTAATTCATAATTTTCATAGATATAATTTTTGTACGTACGCATATGTCAAACATAATAGTTTACGCCATAATAAAAATAAAACAAAGCTAATTTATTAAAACTACTATACATTAGGTTCTCCGTTTACTTGTAACTAAATAAAAACGCATAATTATGTCGTTATTCAAATGTCAATATCAAATGCGATGAAATTACATAAGTAAGCCTAGGTACGGCTAAGTTTAGACTGGGGTAAACAAGGTCACCTGCCTCACTACTCGCTCCTTCTTAGAATTATATGGATATTACCTTCCATTACCATTTAAAAAGGTATTCAAATACTTTTTTGGGTATTAATACAGGTAACATCTAGTTACGATTCACTTAAATGGTCCGTTACCTTAAAAGAAATTTGATGTCACATATAAACTTATTTTTATTATATGCAGCGAGAAAATTTATATCTAAATTACAACAATTCATTATTAGTAACTAATATTCTATTTTATTTTAATCTATACTGTATACATATATAAATGATTAATGCGAGTATTACGCTTAAATTTATAACAAACTAGTCGAGATTTTATTTAAATGTTAAATAGTGATTTCAATTCACATATTATTACAATCATCCAGTTATTGTGTAAAACTATATAATATATATATTTAGTTAGTTGTTTATATATAACGTTTATTCCAATTACTTTTATTACCAATAACTATTACAAGAGTTGCAATTAAAAATATTAAAAGAGTCATTTTCCAATAGGTTAAAATTAAAAATATTGTTATATAAAAAATGGAGGTACATTTTTTATATTGACATATTAACTAGTCGACTAGTACACTTAACTCTCGTCCAAAGCAATTTATTCCAATACAAATATCCTAAGCAGTGAATTTAAATAAGAAGCCCTGTCCATGCTAATGTAATAACTGCGTGTCATTCGAGACTCCGCCATTTTGCAAGGCGAACCGCCCGGCGGGAAAACTGACTTTGGCGATTTGGATGCAACTATTACGCGACCGCATACACACGGCGTCAACTTCCATGGCTTCTCTACACGACCGCCCCGTTTTTAAAATGGCCGGACTATCATTATAAATTCCTTTAATTATACCATCTTTGCTCTACAGCTAGAACCCGGCCACATTATACGTGCCGTCAGCCTTGGCATGTTTAACTTGACCAATGGCGGTGACCTCGCTGTAAGTGTGATGTAAATAAAACTATGGATCATTTTAAATTGGTTATAGACTTACTGGCTAGTTGAGGATGCGTAAAAAATAGTTAGTTACCTTTGGCAGAACGTGTTGCAGCAGTGCGCCAGCTTTTCTCTTGGCGGCCATCTTGAATATTCTGTTTTTTAAAAATATAGCACTTTTTGTCTTTGGTTCAATTGACACGGCTTTTATAAATGTTCAATAATTTGACCCCATTTTTTAATGTAAGTAACAACAGCCTGTTGAAAAAGATGGTTTGTAGTGCTTCGATTTATACAAATGTCAATTTTGTTGTTATTATTAATGTGTGTTTTTACTATTAAAATATCAATTATTTTAACACTATAAATATATAATATTTGTTTCATTTTTTTTTGTTTCTCATAGGCTAAAACTGAATCTCACGTAACATATTCGCATAAATGCATAGATAAATTACTATTAAAAAAACAATTTTATTACTACTTAATGCGATATTTAAACCTTTTAAAACTACTACAGAACTAATAATAAAAATACTAGACCACTCGACTCATTGTCAACACATTTTCTTTAAATAAATTGTAAAGACGGAGTGCTCATTAATAAAAAATTCGTAGAGGGGACAACCCACGTCGGGCAAAATTGCGTAGGTCAGTCCAGAGGGTTCCTTTACGGTGGAGAGACCATAAATATAAACGATTATATATTTTTTAAATTTCAAAACCATTTTAGAATATAGTTAGATTGTATTTATTATAATTATAATTAATGTCGTAGTAAACTATTTGATGTAGTAATAAATCAAAATTTGTTATTTGGTTTAGATTATTTATTTTTTTATTAATTAGGTATACAGCACGTGTCAACTAAATAATATTTCTAACTAAATGACTTTTATAAGTAGAGCTGCAAGCTCTCAATTCCAAATGTCGTGTCGTGAAACTTTAGTTACTCTAAGGAGCTTATTATTCTGAATGTTTTAATTGGTCCTTTTATTATACGGCTCTTTTTGTTAAGAAAACAATTAGATGAAACTTAATATGAAATCTTTAATATTATTTAATAACAGGTAAATAATGGAGTGTCTTTACACTAAGACTTTTATATTATATACAAAATACGTTTTTTGGTTCCTATAACGTTTAAAATGTACAAATAAAATATTTAATTACAATTAACAAAAAAAATTAAACGTTCAAAGTTGCTTCTTACAATTTTTTTAGAATAAAATAAAATACTTTTCTGTCCATATTATGTGAAGTTGAAAGTACTTGAAGTTGACAGTGAAGTTTAAGAATAATAATAATTAATTCAAGCAACAAAACTGAACCCTGCAAAGTTAAGCTTGTGTCCGTTACTTTAAAAAGAGTAGTTTTACAGAGGGTGCGCTCCGCCCCTATTTGCACAATACTTCCCAATCACTGTTTGTTACACAACTATCTATTTGTAGGGGATGATTACGGCGCTACGATTGTTTTTACTGATTACTTTTTTTTTTTTTTGTAATTTTAGTATCGGCTTCCCACTTAAATATTAATTATTGTTAATCGTTAATTAATCAGGCAATTAAAGTTGTCTTGATGATTTGTATATATAAATAGTAAATACTATTCTATTTCTGTAAGGAATATAATAGAAATAAGTTAAAGTATTTTTTCTTAATATTTGTATAGTATCTTTAATCAATATGTTGTTTAATAAAAAAAAAACAATGTAAAGTTTCTTTTTGAGCAAATAAAGATGTTAAAAACCAAAGATAATATTTTCCATACGTTAATATAGTAATAAAGTTAAGTAGAAAAGTCAGCAAACTTCTGTACCTTCTCTACTCCTAATTTACAACATCTTTAAACTTCTATCCTATACTTATCACAATAATTATGAATAAAATAATTAGAATCAGATCAAACTAAAATCAAATAAGAATATAATATAACTGAAAAGAAACAATAACAAGTTCTACCCATACTTTATAAGTTACGTTGTAATAAACCGTCCGAGATCCGTTTCCCACGTTTAAGCAACAAATTAGCACAGATAAGAGAAAAAAGAAATTAAAAAAGTGCACGTAGACTAAATTCTGAGAACGAGTACTAGCGGAGGAGCTTTGACCAGATTACATCGTGAGGGCCACTCATTCTCATGCGGTATGCGATAACGGCGCGGACGTTTTCAATCACAGATCCATTTTTTTTAGCTTCACTCTCTATCCCGCATATAGCGGGGTAGGCAGAGGCAACGTAGTGTTAATACACTCTGTTCCCCACCTTCCATTGATTTTTTAAACATTGGGCGGCGAACATCAGCACCGCGTTTTGCTCAGTTACCAGAGCGAGGGAACGTAAATATTAAATATTTTATTCGGCTGAGTGGGATTCGAACCCACAATTGTTGCGAAAATATGAAATAATTCAGCCCTACGCGTGGGAATCAAACCCAAAACCGTCGCGTTTATAGTCACACGGTGCTTGTGTCACTACGGTGCGACTACCTGCTGATTACTCATTGGATCGTCTCTTCTTACTATTTAAGAATGCGTCTATGTATGTACATATATGTGTCATACATTGCAAATGGAGATTTATAATGATTTAGTTGTGATTGCAAAGTATTTTGTCATATTCTTGTTTTTTTTTATAATGGTTTGAGCTCCTTTTTTAGTATATCTATTTTAACAGTTACTTCTATCGATTTGAACCTATAGCCTGCGTGCAGACGTACTTTAAACTCAAGTCGGATGGTACTTAGAAATTTTAACAACAATTTATCTTATACTAGATCGTTCGTTTTATTGTCGGCTGTCGTCACCATCTTAAAACACGTCTAACAGATAAATATAGCGAGAACATTAATAATTTTGACACCTTGTAGGTGTATTTTTCAATTCACAATATGACACTTTAGTTTCATTTCTTTATTTGATGATATTTTAAAGATAAAAGTATCATTTAGTTTTAAATTTAAAGTAAATATATTTCTCCTTTTGTAATGTACATACAGTTTTCTATTTCATAGTTTCATACAAACAAAAACCTATTTGGTAAGTTTTAATAAATGTAGGTAAATTCTGAAAGCAATTTTAAAGTAAGGTGTGATTCCGGCGGTGCATAAATTTTCACTATGCGAGTATGAAATCTTTAAAATGTTCTCGTTAATCATTTCTGTCTCTGTATAGACCGAAATGATCTACTTTTTATATTTAAGAAAGGTTTATTTTTGAAATTTAAATAATTTTTTTGATCAAGGTGAAAGAAAAACAGCTACGCATTTGCCGCATAGCAGAATAGACAAGGAACCTAGTAAATGTCATGTGTTCCCCGCATTTCGTCTTTGTCTACCAGAGCGAAAATAATTGAAATATAATCATTTGTGACTGGAGATCAAACCCACAACCATTGCAGTCAAGCACTGTGCCGTTACGCTACGAATGCCTCTAGAAAAACGATTATTATAAGATAATAATTCTATAGATATAGTACCTATGGGTATACATTTTACGAAAAGCCAATATTCACCTACATTCGAGGACAGGTTTAGTTTTTTGCAATACCCCGCAAGTATCTGAACTGGCTATTACTTTGAAATGAAAATGAAGATGCAGTCCGCTACAGGAATGCAATTCGGTCAGTGCACCGGTGTTCGCTGCTATTTCTTTGCGATAACAGCAAGGCCACATAATGACTTTGGGCACGGTGGCCAGGTTCTTATAACAGTTTCGTGCACGCCATGAAATGAAATCGATCCTTTTTAAATTTAAATTGGTTTTAACGTTCTTTTTTTTTACGATCACAGTTGATATTATGTACCTACACAGTACTAGCTCGTTTTGATTGATGTGGGTTTTGATCTGTCTTATTTGTGTAGTTTCGAGGTTTCTCTTGTTATTTCGCTTAATTTTTTGGACATTACATGTTAAGTGACAGAACAGAACGCCGCACGTAGTCTTTCAAAGGGGGAGAAATGAAAAATAAACGCTTTCTAAGTTTTGTAGTAATATTTGACGAAGTTTTAGGACCTAACTAGGTTTTTTTTTAATTATTATGTATCCGTAATATGTCTACAATAAAAATATGCAGTCAAGCCTTTAAATACAAAATAATGTAAACCGCCTAATATAACAAAGATTGTAATTTTTTATTTAAGATAATTTACTGCAAAAACAACTGATGACATTTCGATAATATTTTATATACCGATTTTTATTTCCATAACAATAATATTAATGCGTAGAAATTATTATATCGATTTCTTTAAGACAATAAATCACGTTGATGTCAATACCGAAAAAATATACAGATTAGATCAGTTTGGCTGCAGAATATCTGGCGCAGCAGTAACCCTACAAGTTTCCTGGCAAATGCTAAGCTCATGTTCAAACTCCATACAACTTTTAATATAAAAAAAAATATGTTTGAAATAAAAATCCTAGAATTTTCCCCCTGTATAGCATTGATGTATGTAAGAACGTACGACGCACACCGGCAATTAACTCCATGGAAGATATTTTTAATTTCTATTCAATAAACTCAGAAACGCTGTTTCAAGAACGGCAAGATTAATAACTGTATCCGGCACAAAGGACCAATTAGTTTATATTACTACTACATTCATATATACTAAATAATAAATAAATCCTTTTATTCCCGTATCATTTATTATTATTTATAGAAATAAATGATAAAGATATTTTCTAGTAATGTAAGCATAATATTATAGTGAATTAAGCTATACGTAATTTAAATTTAATTTTCTTTAAGTAAATGATTCTCAGATATGATCTTAGAGAGCACTTTGCGAAGAGAAATTGTGTGCAAATCATAGGCTGATAGTCACATAAGTACTTGTAAGTGCTGATGAGGCGAATAGCTCCTAACTACAGTTTTGATATATAGTTATATACCGTTTATGGTGTATAGCAACGATATAATACTACTTATATATGACACGTATTTACTAAGTGTGGAATAACACTTTAAAAATGTTAAAGATATAATGTTACATTCTTGAATAGTTTAAGGTTCATTTGTTGATTATTTTTAAAAATCTGTTATTCTAAGTGATTTACCTCTCTGTGCTTCACAATTAATTGTTATAACATATATTTTGTATACAATATTACTGCTACCAATATATTGTAACTCAATCCATCCGACAAAAAGAAAACAGAGAATTTCTCCTCAAAGTTTAATGCAAATTAAAATATCTATTATAAGATATATGACGATTTTAATATGTCATGACATATTTTAAGTGACATTAAGGATAACTTAATTAAGAAAAGTAAATAAAAAAAATAGCACAGTAGCCAGTATCGTTATCAGCACAGCGTTGTAAATACCGTGAACGATTTGATTAGTTCGACGCGCGTGCACTCCGAAATTACTTTCAAACTTTACGTCTATATACTAAACTTCTGCTGAAGTCGGACTGATACCGTTATGTAAACTGCAATACTACTTCATAGGATGATCTTAAGCTACGATTATTATGGAAAAATACTTTAATAAAACAAAATATAATGAAAATAATTAAGTTTATATCTTTTCAAAGATATATTCAGAATATTTCTAATGTTTTTCTTCAAATTTCAATGTCAATTAAGATGATTTAAGGAACTATACATAGAGTAAATGATTTAAATCTTATGATTAAGCGTACTATAATTCAGATTATAATAAAAAAAACAGTTTGACCATAAAACGAACAACTGACAACTTCCAAGTGGAATATTTTAAACTAAAAGGAAACTAGGCAATATCACTTAAGGACCTACTAAGGTCGATAGATTAAAAACAATGCCTTCTCACTTAGTCTTAGCGTGACAAAGGAAACTTAGGTAAGACCTCATCGATGGTTTAATTGCATTTTTTGCAGTCACCGCGTCCCAAGGTTCCCTCACTCGACGTGTCCGTGTAAAAACACACAATTATATATATATAAAAAAAAGAAAAACCACCTAGTTCTAATAAAATAAATGGAAGCACTACAACAAACCTTGAATACACCGAGTATATATTATTATTTAGGGATCGTGTTTCGCGAAAGTTGAGAGAGCCGGTCGTACGTCCGCACTGTACGGCCACAGAACGCACACTGGCCTGTGCGTTAATGCTTGTCCGGCCTTCCCCCCAACCCCATTCCGAAATGCATCAATGACACTCGAAACACGCACATTGGTTCGCGGACAATCGATGAAAAAAAAATATATACGTGTAATAAATACTAGAATGATGGTTAGATACGTAGTCTGAGTTTTATATCGAAATGCTTTGTTGCTTGAAAACTGTTCAGATTTTATAGTGCTTTTATTGTAGAGCTTAGCCTGTGTTTTTTTTTGCTAAGTGGACGCGATGTGTTAATTAAACCGTATCTATCTATATATATCTTTTATTTTTAACTGCAGCCCTATATATCTATTTCTTTTTGAAGGCAATATCTATTAAAATTTCTCAAACCACTACTGTCTCTACTGCCTTAGGAGAGTTAGATAAGCCTTATCCTATATTAACTTATACAATCACCTATAAACTTGTCACTTCTTACTCTTAGCTATAAGTAACAGAATTAATCGCAATTAGGAAAATCAATTTGACCGACGCACGCTTGATTGCGAACTGATAATGACGTAATTACAGAACACACACACCACAGTTCAGTACATAACGCGTGAGATACATACACACATGCACACATTCATATATTTATGTATGCATGTGTATAACAGTCATATATACATATATACCCGAATTGACGTGTGCATATGTTGTCCAATTACGCACACCGTGATGCATTGTGTTTGGATGAAAAATCAAGCGCGAGCTGCGTTTCGAATGAAACTGTTACATCGTAAAACATGGAAATCGTTATTTGTTTGCTTCGTTTTATATTCAAGCAATTTTTTTTTGTTTTTTTATGGGATTTGAGAGAATCTAGAGACTATTCTCTCTGTTTTACTATAATCGTAAAAAAAGATGCTTGAAAGTCGTATTTAGGTTAATTATATTAAAGAAGCGAACGAACAGATGGGTCTTATATTGAGGCAGAGGCACCCAATTTTCTTCTAAGTCGACGGCGGAACTCAACGTCACTCTTTGTCTTCTTAACAGAGTGGAATCAAGAAATGGAAAGAATCCATTCTTCGTGTGGGAATTGAACCCACAACGCTAGCATCTACAGTCTAAGCGTTAGCCCAATGCCCCAGATTATTTTTTAATATGGAAAAATACTGCTTCATTATATTTAAGCGGCGACGTCAAATTGTCTTAGGTTGGTGTACTTTAAATTATTACATAATATGAAATAACGTACCTTAAAGAGTACAAGAAAGCAAAAGTTTAATAAAAAGCATTGTAGAGCAATAAAAAATAATAGAGTAAGGTAAAAATTTTGTTGCTTTTTATCTTCATATATTATCACTTCTATATCATTAAACACACTTTTTTCTTAACGTTTTTTTTCAGCATATAGTAAATTAGTCATATTGCATGTTGAGTTGCGAAACTCAACGCCACAGTTTGGCTACAAGAGCGAAAAAAATTAAAATAATCCAATCACTTAAGGTATGTAAATGGATATTAAATCTATAACCATCGTGTTTACAGTCAAATGCCGTTCCGTACAAAAATTGGAGATGTCGAGCTTTTTCTGGAATTCCAGCTTAGCTAGAGCCCTTTCATCTACCTCACTTGAACCAGCGGCTTTAATACCAAATTTGCCTCCTTTTTAAGGTTTTAATTTTATTTTATTTGAACCACCAATGTATAGATTTAAGATTTCAGATTCCTGAACAAGTACTACCTGTAGGTACTAGCTGCCAAATTTCATAATTCTAGGTCAACCGAAAGTACCCTATTAACCCGCGTTTTTTGCGATATAAATGACCATTTTTTTTTAAATAAATGTAGGAATATGATTTGAGTATATGGTTTGAATTTCAACTCGATATCTCCAAGCGTTCCTGACATAAAGGCTCTTGACAGACAGATAAACAGAGAGACGGAAAACAAAGTGATCTTATAAGAGTTCTTTTTTTCCTTAAAAGGTACGAAACCTTAAAAAAAGTGTTTGACGAACAGTACTCAATATGTAATATATTTTAAATTATAGCAAAAATTTCAAATTGCTTGTAAGTTTATGATACGGGAAAATGTAACAGATACTATTCTGAGTTACATGATTTCAATTAAACAATTAAGTTGTGGGAATAGAACCCACAACCATTGCGTTTACAGTCAGAGCTGTGCCGCTGCACTGCGATGGTCTCATAATGCTTGTTGATTTTATTATTAAACAGCTATTGCCTATTTAATTATATGTACTATAAGAAACCTTTACTCTACATTAAATATCCATTTTATAGTAAAAAGATATCACTTCGAGACTTAATCATGCAAAAACTGATGCACTTATTCTGATTTAGTTCTTGTTAAGAAACAGTTGTTTTTATGGCACGGACCAATCCGGGTCACATCACTAGTCGTAATAACATCTTAATATTCACCTTTTTGTACATTATCATGCATATTTCAATATACGCTACGTTATTAGTTCTAAGAAACAACTAAAACTTACTTTGAAGTAAAGTAGTGCAGCTATATGTTAATATGCAGTTTATATGTGAATAGTTTAGTATATATTTTATTTTTCAATTTATGGTTATAACTATTATTTGTAATTGAATTGTCAAATTATCAATAAAGAATGAAAAATATATCATATATAGATAGATAAAACCTTTTATATGATAAGTTATATTCAGCCATTGTAACTGATATAACAAAAAAGCTTATCGATATTTCTCGCATAGAGAGACGAAATATAGTGTTAAAACACTTAAATTTTCAAGATATTACATGTTGGGTAGTGGAAATCAACATTGTGCTTAGTCTACTACAGCGTTGAAATAAAAATTATTGTAAGTTTCCCAAACGAAGTAAAATTACTACCTCGATAGGGGAACCCACAACCATCTCGTCCTCAACTTAAAATATAACTTGTGTAAATATTCTTTTATTAATAACACAATAAAAAGAAATAGGCAAAAAAACCCGCACACAGAAGGGTGGGAAGAGCGAAGAAAGGCTAGTCTAGGTGCAGTGGCACAAAGTGTGACTGGTTGTGAGTTCGATCTCTATTCTAGGAAATTAAATATTTATTTAAATTTATATTTTCTGTTCTTCGCCCTGGTATCGAATTGAGTACGGCCACTCAACACGCAATGCCTCCAGAATTCAGCGGAAAGTAGGGAAGGAGTATCTTAACACTAAGTTCCCTCTGCCTTCCCTGCTGTGTGCGGGATACAGCGTGAAGCAAAAAAAAACGTGTAATACGTTTATTAAGTAACATTTAAAAAAATACTTTAAATATAAATATTCAATTAAACTTAATTTGTCACAAGTCATCTTGTTGACATTAGTAAGGCTTAGAGCTCACTATCGGCGCAGATCTCGAGGGGGCAATCGGTAATTAACACGGATGCCGTTTCAGACTGCTCGTAACGTATAGTGCTTCTAATAACTGAACTGTATTTATGGGTAGGTATATAGGTTCAAATGCACATTTTAGGGCAAGGACTCGGTGTTGCCTAAGTTAGATCGACTTTGATCTAGTTATTGGAACACAAATTATATGAAAGTAGTAAAGTAATCTAATTTTGGGAGAAATCACCACAGAATTTTAGAAAAAGCATAGTTAGCTTAACTGAAAAGTAATATTTACCGATTTCTTCTTCAGCTTCAGGCTGTATTCCGCATAGAAGGGTAGTCAGGAGTCTAGAGCTAAGACACTCTGCCATCCACTTTTCACCGAATTCTGAAGGCATTGCGTGTTGAGTGACGGAACTCAACGCCGCGCTTTGACCAGAGCGTAGAAATTAAAATATTAATTATTAAATTTTCTCGAGCGGCAATTGAACCCACAACTTGTCACGTCCACAGTCACACTCTTGTGCCCCTGCGCCACGTCTGTCGTCATTTAAGTGACACGCTCTTGAAGTTATATATAAGTCAAAACTAACTATTGATTTAATTATTTTGTATATGTTAGTTATCTAGGAATCTTATCTAGGATTCACGTGATGATCCAATAAATAAGACCAATACTAGATTGTTCTAGATCTCTCTTTAAAGTCCATAATATTTAAAATCGAATGTATATATATGTAAACTTTTGTGTGAGATAAGAAATTGAAATATAAACTTGATGTTTAGAATTATTTAACACATCGCCTGAAAACAAGCGAAAAATGGGAAATAGAATGATGAGTTTTTGTGAAACGAATCCGCAAAAATGCTTAGGTGGTTTCTCACAAGAGCTGAGTTTACAGTGAAATATTATACTATGTGAAATGGAACTATTGATGTTACGATTTACAATTAATATGAATATCTTTTTACTTTACATATTTTAAAAGGAATGTGCAGAGAACTAACTTTAAATAAAGACAAAAACGCAATAAAATATACAAAAAAAATTCTACATACATACAAGTAGCTTCACGCTTTTCCCATATACCAGGATAGGTAATGTATGAATATAATTTTATGAAATAAAATTTGATATTTATAAATAACTAATATATAATAATTAGTGATTTTACAAAATTTTTGCATTTATTCTCAATATGTATAGGATTTCTTCAATGTAAATTAAATTTAGACTTGCAGCTGCAGCTGCTCTGGCTATACAAAGTGCGTTAAGTTCCGCTATTCAAGACGCAATGTCTCAAATTTAAGCGGAAAGTGACCCTTGTGAAACTCTCTCCTGAAATATATGTTCTATATGCACCCAAGAGTGGAGAACGGAGTGACTTTACACTAGGTCCACTCAGCCTGTCCTGTTATTAGCGGCATACAGCGTAAAGTTAAAAGACAACAAACACACAAATTATAATAATTAATTGAAATGCCTGTCCATGATGTTCACATTTCAATTCCAATTATGTGTATTATTGAAATATCAAGTTATAACGTTCTACAATTACCACACCTAGTGATATTTGATTATCAAATTTCAAGTAAAACGATATTGATATTCTGTCAATACACCATTAGTAATATGGATATTCATAGATGTCACTCCGAATGTAGAATCCCATGCAAAACCTACATTGATGTAGGTATACCTCTAAAGAGACAAAACGTATTGTTTTTAGCATCACCATGTATTTCATATACTGCAGGGTAAGCGGAGAAAATCTAGAGTTCTTTACACAGTCTGTTCCACTTCCACTTGTTTCCATTTTTCGCCAAATTTTCGAGTCATCGTGTGTTGAGTGGCAGAACTCAACGCTTTCGCTTTTTACTAGACGTAGGAAACCATAACAATACATTCCTCCAACAAACAAACGAATCTACGAAAGGCACATGTACGGTCAACGCTACACCGCTGCACCATGACGACCTCTGTCTTTACATTTTTTTTCAAATATGTTTACTATGTTTTGATATGAAATATTGAAATTTGAATAACAAAATCTGTGATAGAGATAAATGTAAGAGACAAAAAGAGCTACATAAATATTGAAGAATTACTTTGTTTTTGATTCAGTCAGTGGGTAATTATTATGACTAACCCCAATTTTTTAAAGTCTTATATAAAAAATCCTTTCGGAATTTCGGGAAGTCCCCCCTTAGTGCTGCCATACTCGACTAAAACTACATCATAAATTACAGCGTTCTACGCTGCGTAGTCACGACTGTGCGTTGTCTGTCAGTCAATGAGTAGCGGAAGAGTTATATATAATAAGAAAAATATAAAATAGTTAACAGTAATTATATAATGTACATACTACATAAACACATAAGTTTAGCAAAAGCACAGTGTACAATGTCGGTGTAAGTCCCTAAGGGAAATCGGTAATTACTACCAAGAAAACGCTCTCTGGTGGTTTGAAAATACACATAAATTATACATTGAGGGGGATTATACACTCGCAGATTTTAAGTCTCGCTAGTGATGTTATTACTCTTTGCTCTAAAATGTACTTACATGTAAGTATTGCATGACTATGAAATGTTTTTGAAAATAATCACTTTGGTGTAAGAGTGAGTCTAGTGAATGTATGCTAAAATACTTTTTTTTTTTATTTTGTTTAGCTTTATTTACTCTTATAAAAAAAGTAACGAGGCAAACACACAATGCTTCCAGAACTTGGGAACGGAAGTGCATTAATAGTAACAGTGTCTTAACACTAGGTTCCTAGGTTCATCCTGCTGTTAGAGACTAGTGTTAAGACACTCCGTTTACCACGCCTAATTTGTCTGCTATACGGGGTAAATTCATCCGTACCTCCGATCTATAGAACCCACAATCATTTCGTTTAGAGTTCGACCCTATCCCACTGCGCTTGAAGGCCTCAATTAAGTGATTTTAAATGTAATCTTAACATTTGCTTCTCAGTTCTAACACCTCAATATCGCATTTTCATTGAGTAATGTGAGAACACGTGATGTATCCATAAGCATATACGAATATATTATATATGTACCTATCGTTAGTGTATCGCTTATGTCAGATGTATGCTACAGAGCGTGGGAAAGATAGAGGCGTTCAATAAAACAGCTGATTAAATGTTTTTATGTAGATGTTTTTATGTTGAAAATTACATGTAATGTTATAAAAAATAAAAAAAAATATTTTTTAATTAGCTTCACGCTGTATCCCGCGCACAGCAAAGTAGGCAGAGGGAACCTAGTGTTAAGACACTCCGTTCCCTACTTTCTGCCGAATTCTGGAGGCATTGCGTGTTGAGTGGCAGAAATCAACGCCGCGCTTAACCTCGACACCAAAGCGAAGAAATGGAAATATAAATTTAAGTAAATATTTCATCTCCTCGAGTGGGGATCGAACCCACAACCAATCAGTTTTGCAGTCACACCTCGTGCCGCTGCGCCACAACAGACACGACATAAAAAAATTGGTTTTCTTATTGAAGATGATAGTAAGTTTCTAGGAAAGTGTTTTGTTTAAGAAAAATCGTTTTCCATTTTTTGGTAAAGTATTTGTATGAGGAATTAGTTTATTTCTCTAATAATAAAATTGCAAGCTTTCTGTCGAATTCTGGAGGCATTGCGTGTTGAGTGGCAGGACTCAACGCCGCGCTTTGTCTTGACACCAGAGCGAAGAAATGGCAATCTTTTCCGGCCTTACCTGACATTACGATTTTAAAGTTGCTGATGTTGATGATTATACCTATTCTTAAAGCAGTCTTTCTAAAGACATTAAGTAATTATTCTAAATTTAAACTAAAAAGCAAAAAATACAATATTAAAAAATATTCAACCGACTTCAAAACTATTAAAATCGATCCTAATTTATATTTTTTAAATAACACAACAACCTTTATATCCTCTTTTCTAGCGTAATCTGACGTTACTTTCTTAAAATATTGCTTTTATAAAAATATTAGGTACTTTCTTTAAATGTAATATATATTTTTATAATATATGTATGTACCTAATATTCAATAAATCAATTGAACAAAACAATATATCTTACAGAATGAGTTGTTCCCAGTACTACTAAAAATTTAACAGTTAAATCTAAATATACATTTTAAAAAACGTAGCACAAGTATAAATAAATGGACTGCTCAACGCTACTGTCAGGCTGTTCTTTTTTTTTACACAGTAGCATTTTCTTAAATTGCCCCTATCTACATTACTTGCAGTAACATCCGCATATGTAACAGATTATAATAATTACAGCTAAGGTGGCTTATTCAGACATGCCTACATACATTTAAAGGAAATCAAATCTTAATACCCTAATATAAGGTATAAATTTCTAAATCACACAGAAGTATTTATAATGACCGCGTTTTGGAAGTGTATAGAATCCTATCCTCCTATAGTATATTGATACTCAAGTCTATGACATGGTTATATATTAATTACACTAGAAATAGTTATATGGAGTGGTTGAATAGTATATTAATTCATCAAGTATGTATGTATAAATCGTATAAATGTATGCGCGATTAAGAGAAGACACGAATATTGAGAATATTGCGAGAAAATATTTCTGTTTCTTTTTTGCCAATATAAAAAAATATTATAAGACACTATGATCCACTTTCTTAAACTACTTACTTTACTTAGCAGTGTGTGTACAATAGCTAGGAAATAAAAACAACTAATCCTCAGAAAAATGGAATGAAAATAAATTACTAATAATTTTAAATAAAGACGTTTCATAATACAGAAAATATAAACAGATAAATTGTCTCTTATCTCCGTTTTCGTGAACAAGTTAGTAGGTAGTAGATATAAATAATTTTGGTGTTATTTTAAGATTAATAAATAATTTGTAACGACTTAATATCAACATTTTCAATATAAATATTTTTCCTAGTAAATTTCCACAGATAAAAAAATATAAGCGTGGGATAGAGTAAATTTACTAAGCTATGTGTTGTGTTTATAATATTGAATTGAATTACAATCAAATATTATTTTGTTAGATGTATAATATTTTGACCAGCTTCACGCTTTTATCAGTATAGTAGGGTCGACGGAAGAAACTTTGTGTTAAGATACTCTGTTATTCATTTTCCATTTTATGTTCTAAACATTGTTTTTATTCATGCGTGTGATATTAAATTTATCACGCAACAATTACCTAACTCATATAAACAAGGAAAATGTCAAAAAACTGAATAAATCAGTTTACTAGACTTATTTCACCACCCTCCATCATTAAGAGACATCGTGTAAAGGTGTTTTATTAAAAAAAAAGCATGCAAATAAGCCAAAACTCCACAAATTGATTTAAGGGTCCTACAAAATTGTCTCCGAATGAAAAACAAAAGGCGGCGAGCACCCCTTCGATAATGCGTATAGAAAGAATCATCTGAGGTGTTTGATTAGCGTACATCATAGATTTTCTTTCTGCAAATTCTTTTCAATTTAGAAAATACCCACCCTCACAGGGGCACAGGGTGACACAACGCGGCAGTTAATTAGCAAGAGGGCGCGGCGGGGCGCAGCGCGGGCGCGGCGTTTAGAGGAAATTGTCGTTTTTCTACGGCCTCCCCTAACATTCGAATAATGAAACAACATAGTTAGATGTCTTATAAGCACATGTCGCCTTGTAATAAACAGAAATTAATATCACAGCCCGACCGTTTCAGTATACGGTTGACTATCAAAAAGGGCTAGCATAAACCATAACGTCGTGCTCAAACTTAAGTAAACCGCCATTCC
>JAATLQ010037184.1:0-48991 GCA_013421005.1 Heliconius erato x Heliconius himera | reverse complement strand
GATAACTTTTTTTTTAATGAACCGATTTTGATGAACCAAACTTTAGAACCTAAATTGAGTTAAAACAAAGCAATTGGTGAAATTTTCAAGTAAATCGGTTCAGTAGTTTCAGAGAAAAATGCGGACAACAATATGTCGACAGACAGACAGACAGACAGACAGACAAGAAATTCAAAAAAAATCTTTTTGCTTTCTATTAGTCTTTTTAAGTATCCCTCTATCCATTTCAGTCAAAATTATTAAATGTACAGACAAAATATTTTTACTGTCTTATTATATATAGAGATTATAATCATTTATTTCATATGTAGTTATTTCTATATTTTTTTAAATACATTTCGAAAATATGATTTAAAAAGCTGACTATACAATAATATTTTCTTTTTTATTACAAAATAAAATCTAAATATAGTACAATATCAATATATTTGCCATTAACCGGGCTAAATTTAATAAATGCTATATTAAAAAAAAAATTTTTTTTCACAAGTGTGACAAAAAAATTCTTAAGAAACTTTTAGTTTCTCAGTAATTTTAATTTTTTTTCCTACTTTTATTTACAAAGTGTTCTTGTAAAAATAATATAGAAGTTCTTCTTAATCGTCAACACTGAAGATAATTTTGATAAATGTCTGCTTCTATTAAGTCCGCTTCGCGAGTCGGCTCGGCGGCATATGCTAGATTTTAAATTTCGAGATACTAGTTACTACTACTTTCGTAGACTCATTTTGATAAAGCATTTCCAATGCGTAATTCTTTAAAAATAATTATAGGTATCGATACACCCGGGAGGCAAACGTGTGGTAAAAATTTCACGTGCAAATGATAACTTCCTCCGCATGTACAGAGGCTACACACAACTCAGAAAGATACACAAAAGAGCAAAGACTGTGACAATAACTTAAAAAAGCGTAGTGGTTTTTAACCAAATGTACCTGGGTGTTTTTATACCCATATAGCCTTTGAGGGTTAGAAAAGTATTCAATTCAACAAAAAAAATGTTGTATCATTACATTTTCTGTGGTTTATAAAATTATTCTGATTTTAATTACTTGCATAAATATAAAAAACCGGTTAAGTGCAAGTCGGACTCAACCAACGAGGCTTCTGTACCAATTTGTTGAGGTATAACTTGTAAAAATTGATAAACTTAAGTTTCCGGGCATATGCACTAATTTTGTATAAGATTAAAAAAAAATAAAGCAGATTCACGCTGTATCCCGCACACAGCATGGTACCTAGTGTTAAGACACTCCGTTCCTCACTTTCCGAGTTCTGGAGGCATTGCGTGTTGAATGGCGGAAATTGCTTCGACACCAGAGCGAGGAAATGAAGATATTAATCTAAATATATATTTGACTTCCTCGAGTGGGGATCGAACCCATAATCAGTCGATTTTACAGTCACACTTTGTGCCTCTGCGCCACCACTGACCTCTTGTATGAGATAAGCTAGAAATATAAGTTTGTAATGTTTTTTTTTTCTATACAATACATATTATAAATTTTAATTTTAAGTTTTTTTCTTTTGTTGGTATTGTAATTTGTCAGTTCGTACCAAATTTTATAATTGTAGGTCCACGGGAAGTACATAAGTTTTGATTGCATGACTGAGGTAAAGTTATCCTATGAGGGTTTCGTTTTGTTATTTTGATGTAAGTATCCCTAAAAAGAAAAAAAAATATATTCTAAGTATTATATTAAAGCTAAGGCCGTGGTCGCGATAAGGTGTATCATCAGAATGGTAACGCAACGGATCTAGGTTGGTTCCCACTCGCAAAATGAATATTTTTACGAAATTTGGTTTTGGGTTCCTATACTCAACAAGCAGTCTTAAAAAATTGATAAAAAGTAAGGAGCGTTTTAACAATAGGTTCCCTCTGCCTACCCATATGTGGGACACAGCGTGAAACTAAAAAATAATTAAAAAATATAACAGCTATGATTAAAGAGATTCAACCCGTTTTAAAATTTTTACTGAATAAATATTGAAGCATTTCAAATATATATATTTATTTCGTGCGTATAGTCTTTTTTGCTGATGGAATTTCCTGGTTTCAGTTAGTACGTAACCGCTTACAAAAAAGGCATCAAAATGTATTATTTAAAAATACAAGGTGCTTTTTTGTTGAAAATTTTATGCTAAAATAAAATGTAGGTATGTATATTACTAGGTATATAAGATTGTGATTTTTGCGTACATTGGTTTTTTCAACTTCACACTGTACTCTGCATGCAACCGAGGATACAGAGATAAGTTACTTTCCCACTTTCCGCTCGATCTTTAATACTTCAAAGGAATTAATTGGCAGAATTTAACCCTGCTCCTTGTCTAATAAAAAAGGTGAACGAAAAAATGTTTTCTTAGAGAAGTGCTTGGTAGTGATGCCAAAGTGTAGGGGGCCTTTAAGGGGCCTCTATAACACCTAATCATCACCTCCAATGTCCCAGCTCCTCTCGACACCGACCCCAAATTCAAGTTGATGAAGTTCTAGATAGGTCAAGATTATTTAGCAAATTTCAAAGCCAATGCCAGTATGGATAATAAATTTAAAATATATATATTAGCTTAGATTTGGTGTATTATTTATTAATTATCTATTAAGGTCATTTTTGTCTTGGCTGGCATCGACTTAAAAAATAACGGATTTTCAATTGTAAATAGGCATACTCATCATTTCGTTTATTGTTTTTAATTTTCAATTTCTCTGGGATTCCATAATCAGATCCTGATTTAAGCAGCCTGAATTAAACCTTAACGAAGATACACTTTTTCAAGTATTAGAAGATTTTTTGCTATCGGTTCCAAAATGCTAGGGATCGATGGATATGTTGATTAAAAAAACGTTAGCCACTGCTTTTTATTTATATTAGCTTATCTCCGCAAAGCGGGGTAGGCAAATTGACTAGTTCTATTCGCCAGTTTCAGATGAATTTTTTTTTCGGCTCAGAATCGAACCCACGATTTGTCGCACGCTATTGGCCCTAAGCCACTATATTTAATAAACCGTTAAGTATCACTTACTCAATTCTCAAAATGAAGATAAAATATAAACAAAACACATAAAAATATTTTTCAAAACAGTATATACTTTATCAAGAAATATATACATTGATATGACATCCTAGAGATACAGTTATATTAGAACAAAAAGTAAGATTTAATTCGAAGTTTTATCATAGTTTCGCACGAATGGGTGCTACGTGATGCTCAGATACATGTTATATTATTTTATGGGTAATAAATGATGCGTAGCAAAATGTACGCATCGCTATCGAGTTAACACTTTATAGGTTTTACAAACTAATATAGTAAATTTTGTTCGTTGTGGTCAAAAGGCCACAGAAAATTCTACATTTTTTTCATCATTGCGAGAGAGTCTGGAATTTGTAAATCTGGGAAGTATAAAGACACTCAGTTCCCATTAAGACTCTTCCGTTCCCCACGTTTCGCCAAATTCTGGTGACATTGAGTTGAGATGAAATTATAAATTACTAGCGACCAGCTTGCAGCTTCGCCCGCTTAAATTTTTTTTGTTTGTTTAAGTACAGGGAATTACATTCCTGTTTTAATAAATAATGTATATTTGCAGCACAGTTAAGATTTCTAAAGTGATAATTATTAAAACCATAGGGGTAGGGGTGGCTTTTCGATTTTCATTAAAAAAAATATTACGCCCCCATTTAATAAAATAATAGAACCAGAAATAATGAAATTTAAAAATTTTGTCTGTTTGTTGGTTTTTCTGTTTGTCGTCGCCTATCTCAATAGGCGACGACAAACCAACACGAAACGGCTTAGCCGATTTAAGGAGCAAAGACGCGAGCGAGGTGCGGGAGCGGTAGCGGTAAAATCGGTTTGATTGTTTTTATTGTAACAGTTCTATAATACTGTAGAACATTGTTTTGTTCTATCATCAATAGTTTTCGTAGCGCACGTGATAATATTTTTTTTAAGATCAATTACTTATATAACCTTAAATTGCAATTTCAATGATTTATAATTAAATTTCGATATTCTATTCACTTTAATTCTCACACACGCGTGTGCCTCTGCGCCACGACTGAGTTCATGATCACTTTTTTTCCGAACAGCGACACAAAGTGGTTAGGGAAGAGGACGCTCTGTCCCTGAAAAATTTACAAGCACTATGTCACAGCTTGAGAGAATGTCGATGGCGGCAAGGGCATTCCCTGCAGGACTACAACCTCGGCTATTCAATCCACAGCCAGTAATATTAAGGAATCATTTCGTGGTGTTGCCGGAAATCAACATCGCGCTTCACCTCGTTACCAAAGCATGAAAATGAAAAGAAATATAAAATAAAAATAGAATTTCCTCGATATCGAACTTACAACCTGTCGTTTACACACTTTTACTCTGCGCCACGACTGGCCTCAGCTACTAACATATCAAGCAGAAAATTCAATAAATAAATAAATCAGCTTCACGCTGTATGCTGCACACAGCAGAGCAGACAGAGGGAACCTAGTGTTAAGACACTCCGTTTCCCACTTTCCGCCGAGGTCTGGAGGCATTGCGTGTTGAGTGGCGAAACTAAACGCCGCATTAATATATAAATATAAAAAAATACGGAACAATAATTAGGAAACAAACACTAACTAAGTATAAATGTATACATTATTAGCCTTAGCCACAGTAACAGAACTAGATACAGAAAGGTTTGGAGTTTCGCGCTTAATTTCCCCGTTGTAATGCAAATGACGTCAACGAGTATACACTCGGACTGTGGTTTGAATTCGTTACTATTAATGGGTTTCTATGTTTGTCGGTCACTTACTTCTTGATAGAGTATTATTAGATGATTAAATTTTGATTGACCGTTGTGACGCAGAGACACGCGTGCTAGTCATAAACGTGACGTGTCTGTTCGGTTCTCACTCTTGGGAATGAAATATTTAATATTTGATTCGTCCTCTGTTAAAGAAGTATAGCGCGGCGTTGAGTTTCGCCAATCAAACCGCAATGCCTCAAAAATCCGGCAGAAAGTGGGAAGCGGAAGTGTTTTAACGGTAACAGAGTAGCTTAGCACTAGGTTCGCAGGTTCCCTCTGTCTACTTTGCTTTGTGAAGGATATAGAGTTAAACAAAAAAAATATTATGGCTGTGGCCTTCGTGGTTAATGTGACAGCGTCTGAATGTACTGGAGCGTTATTAGGTACTAGTATGGTTGTTAATAAAATGCTCAAAAGATAATTTTAAAAGTCCAAATTTTTATTTAATCAAAATTTTATATATACATAAAGTTACTTCAATAAAGAAACTAAAAAACTTTATTTTCCACACTAAATGCTATAAATGCTATGGAATGACACACACGATTTTAATTAGGCTAATGGCTATATGAGCTATAAGTTATATAATAATAATCGTGTGATATATAGTAACGTCTAACCAATTTCACTAATCAGGTCCTGACTCCATCACCAGACCAGCTCAATATTTTTTTTATCAGCTTCATGCTGTATTCCGCACACAGCAGGGTAGGCAGAGGGAACCTAGTGTTAAGACACTCCGTTCCTCACTTTCCGCTGAATTTGGGATGTATTGCGTGTTGAGTGGCGGAGCTCAACACTGATCTTTGCGTCGAGACAGAGCGAAAAAATGGAAATATAAATTTAAATAAATATTTCATTTCTTCGAGTAGGGATTGAATCCACAGCCGTCGCGTTACACTCACACCCTTGTGACACCCTTGTGCCCCTGGGCCACGACGGCCTCATCAGCTCGATGACATCATATTATTGTGTTATCACTTAAACTACACATTACGAAGTTTCATGATGACACAATTATTAAAATGGGAACAAAATTCGGTTTCTTAGATTTTATTACATACTTACAGCTCGACCTAATAATAAAAGTGGGTTAAAAACATTAAGGAACCTCCCCGTTAAGCTGTAACTGCAAACACAAAGTTTGCACTTCCACACTACGTAAATAGGAAGGCCCATAAAATACAAGTTGATATATAAAGCGAACAATTGGCTACACAGTACAGTACGGCACCTACAATCTCCCACAGACACCATTTTCCTTTGCGTTATTGCTTCGAATGCGGGTGACAAATTACTAGACTACAGTTGCATGTTAGTTGAAATACTGTTATTCTAATAGTAGAGATTTATTTGTTTATTTGTTTTCTTTTTTTTTTATTTCACGCTGTATCACGCATATATCAGGTTAGGTGGAGAAATCCTAATCTTGTCTTCGTGCCTTCCTTTCCTAATATTTTTTGGGAATATTTGTGTTTTAAGTGCCTTTTAGAGAAACTGCGTGTTTGGTGAGAAACCCATCGATATGTTTCTCTTATCAGAGCTTATGAGTTACTTAGATACCTAAGGTTACGCCGAGTTAGAATCGAACTCCTAATCATCATTTATATAGTAAAATAGCGCTAAATAAGAAATTAGTTTGAATATAGAAATTTTCTTTCTAATTTATACAGGATCTTTTATTGTTTAACTTCAATCGGATTTAAATATTTATTGGTTAATTTATTCAATTATACATTTCTTATTGAAATATAATTAAATTAATAGATTGAGATCCCAGGGCCCCCAGACCTACGTCATTTTAGCAAAGCTGAAATTTTAAGGATTAATAGTCTAATATGTAGTTAAGACTGTATGCGTACTTAATAACTTGTAAGTAGGGCCATTTTAGAAGTAGCGCTAATTTTAGGTACACGTCTCAAGAATAATGTAAAAATATATATACTTATTGTTACCAGACCCTTTACGTAGGCCTTTACTCTTGCCAGACATCCTAAAGGTTGTTTAAAGTCAAGGCAAAATACGTTATACTAGCAAGCTTTAATATAGATAATTTGCTATAAATGCTATAATAATTGTTTAATTTTTTTTATAATTTATAGCATAATTGCCATAAAATATAAAAGCGAATATTTACTAATGTATACTAATGTAAATATTCGCTTATTTAGTAGAATATTTATATCAAGATTGCTTGATGAAAATGATATCAAGGTTGAAGAGAAGAATGGTACTAGAGGAAGATCACGTAAAAAACATGAGTACACTTTAGAGAGACTGTAGAGTTTGGTGCTTCAGTTTTTCTGAATCCCAGCAGTGATAAAGCGTAAAGTTACGTCGCAATTTTTTTTGCTGGCTTTTTTTAAACTGGGGTCTGAATTAGAACACAATGGTTACAGGTACATGGATCCTTAGTGAAATTTTTAAGATAAAAGACAGAAGAGTGGACCACGGAGTGCTTTAATACTGGGTTGTCTCTACCAATATTCGGTATACAGTGTGAAATGATTATTATTTTTTTTAATCTAAAATAAAATTTTCGCACTATAACAAAAGATAATATATATTTATAGACCATAAAACGTTCTAGCTATTAATCCGATATGGTTCTAACAGTGAAGCGTACATAAAAAGAAATAGGATTGTGTGAAATTTTCCTCTATTATCGTCTGACCATTTTCTGAACTCAGTATCGTAACCCGAAACCTTTGTTTTATTCTTATCAGTTTTCAAACTACTCAAGTAGTCCCCTATGTGCAGAAAGCCTTTATGGCGATATATAAAAAATATATATGAGGCCGTCGTGGCGCAGTTTGACGCTTGTGCCCATGCGTGCTGTAAATGCGGTAGTTGTGGGCTTGATTCCCACTAGAGAGAATAAAATATTTGATATCTTTATTTTCTCGGTCCGGTAATAAGACAAAACGTTGTGTTCCGTCACTCAACAAGTAAGGGAATGTCTGAATGAAATCGAAGTTTCTTATTACTAGGTTCATAGCTGCCCTCTGCCTACCCTGGTATGTGCGGGATACAGAGTGAAGCTTTAAATAAGTAGCTCCACGCCTTTACCCGCATAGCACAGTATTTACTTCAAAGACACTTTTTTCTCTAAATATACAGGATGCGCTGGTGCAATAAGTTCGTGCCGACGACTTGGTACAACAGTATTGTATGGTAATATATGATAATTTGTTTAAATCACATACAGGGGAAATATTTTTATTTGTAAGACAAGCATAAATTGACACTGAAGTCATTTTTGTTGCGCAAGCTGTATTTTTTTAACTTTACGCTGTATACTCTATATACTAGTCTAGGAAGAGGAAAAATAGTGTTAAGGCACTCCGCTACTCGCCTTCCACCCATTTTTTATACCATTGCGTGTTGAGCGATGGACCTCAACGACACGCTTTATATATTTAGCAGAGCGAGGGAATCAAAGTAATTCATTCTTACGATTAAGAATCAAACTCACATCTATCACGTTACAGCTAGACACTGTGCTGCTGTATCACAATAACCTGGATGAAATTAAAAACATACGTTTCCACCCTCCAAATCCAATCTTTCACTATATCCTTTCATCATCATATAAAATTTCACCATCCCGATTACTAATATCAGATCAGAAATTGTTTTAACGAAAACACTAAACAGCAAAATCCTTCGGGCCATACATAATTGGCACGAATAAAGCATTTTAGACGTTTCCCCCAGCTTAGTGTGAGTTAATGGAATAGCTCGGCTGTTTATTAGAGTAATGCTGAAAAACTTTTCGACTTAAGTGCAGGAGCGTTCACCAGTCAAAGTGAAAGATTGCCTTCGCTAAAGAAAACACTTGATATACTATAAGGTTTGTGTTTATTTCGTATGTGTGTTTTTTTTTTCAGCTTGGTAAACTAAATTTTAATGTGGTTAATTTTTTTTTGTTAAGTTAATGTTTTGGTGTTTTTTTCGAAATGTGAATGTAAAAATGTATTTCTTTGTTTTTTAGTTCGGTGAATAAGCGCGGTGATGAGTTCTATAACTAGGTTCCCCCGTTCCCTCTTTTCTGTCCAATTATCGAGACATTGCGTGTGGTGTAACGAAACTCATCATCATCAACATTAACAATACAATGGTTTTCGGCAATTGTGGCCCATATTTGCTAACATTTAGTTATGTTGAAATTTTAAAGTTAGCTAACAAGTTGAATAGCAACAAAACAAGGTATACAAGAAATTCCTAAACTAAAACCCAAATTCAAAACTTTTCATTTAGAAACAGAAAACCAAGTTCTACGAACTTGATTATAATATACTGTCTTCGGCTAATTACTATAAAATATACGATTACATTGTTTTCAGGGTTTCGTACCTTTTTAATGAAACGAATCCTTATAAGATCACTTTGTAGTCCGTGCGTGTCTGTATGTCTGTCAAGACCCTTTATCAAATAGGCATACGGCAGCATGATTTCCTGATAAAAAAAATATTTCTATATTTACTTAGAAAAAAGATATGGCCGTTTATATCGCAAAAAAACGCATATTTTGACACTACCAAGGGAATCAAAATTCATAGAGTACTTCCGGTTGACCTAGAAATGATAAATGAACTGATAGAATAATGAAATTTGGGAGCTAGAATCCACAGGTACTTCAGAAAAAACTGAAAAGGGGGCAAAATTTGGTATTAAAGCCGCTAGTTCAAGTAAGGTATCAGATGAAAAGGCTCTGACTAAGCTGAGCCTGGATTTCAAAAAAAGGTCAAGACCTCCAATTTTTTACGGAACCCTCGGTGGGTGAGCCTGATTCGCCCTTGTCCGGTTTTTTAACATACCAGCATTTGAACCTGCTCTTCTTGAAAATCCTTCAAGCGCTCCAACCATTAAAATTTATGTTTGTTTGTTATTTATTTTGCATCTTCACGCTGTATACTGCACGTAGCACGATAGGCAGAGCAAACCTGGGATCTTTATGTTAAGATATTCTGTTCTGTTTTAACTTGCGTCCGCCGTTTGTTTTATTTATTAAAATTTACATTTTTTCTATATTTATAATATTAAAGTTATCGTCATTATTTGCTTTATTACGAACTGAACTTTAACATTGAAAACATAATTAGATTCTACAGAAATGACAAATTGGAACGATAAAGCGGCAAGTGACGTCATACGTCACTAGTGCCATTTATGTAAATAAAAGATTTCTTTATATAAAAGTATGACGCCTTTTGCCGAGTATTATAGAGTAGGTAGAAGAGACTCATTGTTTTAAGACACTCCGTTCTCTCTTTCGTTTCAATTTTTAAGACATTGCTTATTAATTGGCGTCGACCTCACGCTTTGTCTATTTACACGCTCGAAGAAATGAAACAATTTAATTTCCTTGAGTGGAAATTGTACTCATAACCGTCATCATAATAATCACACCTTTTGCTGCTGCACCACAATAGCCTTTTCAACATTCCCTTAAATGTAAATAGATCCCACAACCATCGCGCCTATTTCAACTCAACAGTATTAGATTTAGAATGAACTACTTAATTACTATGAATATTTAGATATTTAGCGGAAGCCAGTATGTTCTCAGGATATTACGTTCAGTCTTCCTAAGTAGTGCAGCATTATCGAGCTTTACTCTCAATAGTGATAATATACCTAAACCATTATACGGATTTTGAGCAGAATAATAAATTTTATCTTATAGTAGAAATTAGCGTTTTGATCACTAGAAAAAAGTTTTTTTATCTTCACGCTGTATCCCGCAATGATAGGGAAACTAGGAACCTGGTCTTACGGTATTCCGTTCTAACTAAGACACATTCGTTCCCCACTTTCCGCTGAATTCTGAAGGCCTTGCGTGAGTGGCGGAATTTCGCATATGCCTCATCACCGTAGTGAAATGAAAATCGAACCCAAAACCTGTGTCGTTTATAGTTCCAGGCTTGTGCCCCTGCACCACGACTGGCCCATACAAAAGTGTTGATTCGATTTACCGATTTGCTTTTTTTTAAGTAAGTTCTTTATAAAAAAATCTTATTATGTAAAAAAATATAATTTGTTTATATTTATAAAGTATGATTCTACATTAAAAGGATGATTCTGTAGCAATATAATCTGAAAGAAAATAAAAAAAGAAGAAAACAGAACCATCGACAAAGCAGTATATTCTAATTAATGAAATATATATTGCGACAAAAATGACTTGTCTAGAATAAATCAGAAAAGTTATTACAAACTAAAATTGAAAATACTTGAAACTATAACTATTAAAAAACTTATTTTGTTTTTGTAAACTTTTTAAAATATTCATTAAAACAAGTATCTGTCATAAAATATATATTGAAGATTTTTTTAGCTTTGAAATATATTAGGTAAACCTGGAGGGAAATATATTTCTAAAATGACTTTGATTTTATATCATGTGACAAAGTAACGTGAAAGTCTACGAACTGATATTGGGCTAATAATTAAACTTTGTTTTCATTTTAATATTCCATTATTTGTAAGTTTTTTATATTATATATATTTTAAATATATAAATATTATGAAACTATAAGAAACTGTAGTCATGTTTTTTGTTGTTCTACTTTTATAGTTGCGTAGGAAGAAGGAATCTGTGAACCTAGTGTTATGACACTCCGATCCCCATTAATACATTGCGTGTTGAGGGGCAGAACTCCACATTACCAGAGCGAGAAAATTAAAATATTAAATATTTTATTCCATGGTGGGGTTCGACTACCATCCCTCGAATGTTAGTCGAACCCACAACCGCCGCGTTTACAGTTACACGATTAAGCAGCTGTGCTAGGATAGCCTACAACTAACAAACAGATAATAGAGTAACCATATAAAGGTTCCATTTTTAATGAGTCATAAAAACTACGTCACCATTTATTAAGTTCCCTCTGCCTTCTCAATATGAAAAAGTATAGAAAATATAATATCAATTTGAGCAATAATATAATCAAGACCAATCATAGCACAGGGGCACACAAACACAGTCGACACAATAGGTTGTGAGATCGATTTCCAGTCGAGGAAAATCTATATTTAATAATTTCATTTTCTCGCTCTAGAACCGAGAAAAGCGCGGCGTTAAGTTCCGCCACTCAACGCGCAATGCTTCCAAAATTCGGCGGAAAGTGGAGAACGGAAGTATACTAATGGAAACGGAGTATCTCAAAACTATGTCCCTTAGGTTACTAGGTACTATGTTACTTAAGTTATGTGACATAGTTTCCTAGGTTCCCTCTTCATAACTTGCTTTGTGCGGTACACAGTGTGGAGATAAAAAAAAAACATTATTTATTAATTACTGAATTTCCAAAGTTATTTCAACATTTCAAACGTGTTCACAATAACTTGCATTATAAAAACTAAATTCCACACCCCCCACACCCTCGTATATAGGTTAACAACACTTCAAAATTTAATATACGTTTCAAAAAATCTTTAAATTAAAATGTTTTATTCGTACACTGTACATTATACAGCATATAGGTCGGTCCCAGTGTCAATGTAGAGCGTGAAACATAATGGTTCCTTTTTAATCACCCTGTATAAAAAAAATGTCCGGTTTTTTTTAGCTTTATGGCATATAAAATTTCACATATATACACATATAGCTAAGTAGACAGAGAGCAGTTACTGTTAAATCACTTCGTTTCCTAATTTCCACCAAAACCTCGTGGAACTGAACGCCGTGATTTTTGACTTAAGTTGTCCGGGTTTCAATCGAACCTACAACTGTCAAGCTTATAGTTAGATGCAGTGCTACGACGGCTTCAAGTGCAAAGGCTGTGGATTTGATTTCCAGTCGGAAAATATTGTTAAAATGAGTATCTTCCAAGTAGCTTTTGCCTTGCCAGAGCGATGATATAAATATATAAAAAAAGCAATAAATAATTGCTCCGAATGGAAATCGAACCGACAACCGACATGTTTACAGTCATACACTTATGCCACTGCACCACGACGGCCTCTGATTAAAAAATACAAGTGAAAATTGAGTCAAAACCAGAAGTAAAAGCTAGTTAGTATTAATATATTTGGAAAAGGCTTGGCTTGGCTTGGCTATATCATTTATCCCTAATGACGCTTGTATCGATATTGAATCGGATTCATTTTGATTAACGATGTATTCGTTAATCGGAACTCCATTAATGACTCGATACTGAGTAATGGATGGGATCAAATCGCGTGCGAAAGGCGAATGATAAGGATACAATATTGCGAGGTTAGTGTGATTGTTGCGTATACGATGACCGGGTTTTGGTGTTTATTTATTTATTTGGAATATATTCTTAGATTTGTAATTTTTTTTTTTATAAAAATGATAAAAACATATCAGATTTTTTATATAAATAGAAACTAAAACTAAACTAAACTAGCTTCACGCTTTATTTAGCCCTAGCGGGACAGTCAGAGCGAAACGGTAAATAAATAGAGTTAAATAAATAGGTAGTAAATAGAGTTACGGTAAATAAATACGTTAAATAAATAGAGTTGATTTTTTATATAAGGAGAATTATTACGTGGCGCAGCGGTACAGCGTCTTACCATAAGCGCGACGGTTGTAGGGACAAATGAGTATTTGTGACAACTTATTTTAAATTTCTCGCTCCTTTTCGGTAAGAAGACAAAAATCAATACGCAAAGTGTCAAAAATTGAGCTAAAAGTGGGGATACAGCGTGGAGCTGAAAAAAATTACGTCTGACCTTATTTTTTCCGGCGTTCATAACGTAAAATGTGTCTAAAATTGCTTAGGCACTTATAAGTATAATATGAAAAACAATTCACAATATGCAAAAGATAAACAAATAAAAACAAAAACATCATTAATAATACTTCATTTTAGAAACATTTCGTTTTAATTTCAAACAAATCAAAATCTACTGTACAGTACGGTACAGTTCTCATTGACCTAAATTTAGGAAATTCGGTAAGTGCTGAAATTTTGTATTTTAGTACAAATAAAGAATAACTGAGGCGCTCGAGGCCTACACTACAACTTTTGACTGTGAACGAGATTATTGTGGGTTCTGTTCCGATTAGAGAAAATGCATTATTGCATTTTCCTCGCTCTTGTAACAAAACAAAGATCGGCGTTGAGTTCTGCTTCTCACCACACAATATAGCGTGAAGATAAAAAATATTTGCAAAAATATTATTTTTAGTTTTATATATTCACACTTTTCTTTCATCATATTTCATAGCCATTCGAGATCATCGTGCGTCAAATGGCAATATAACATGAAAAAGAATAACTACTTTTTTTAATAATAGTTTTACTCATAATAACTAACTTATGGCACAAATTGAGCGGTGATATTCCAGTAGTTGTGAGTTCATTCATACATAATGCATCCGCAAACTAAGTAAAAAGTTGGAAATTTTTCTGAAAAAGAATTGAAATTTCGTTACTTTTCAATTTGTATCTTCATTTATATTTTTGTGATGAGATATCTATTTTTTACCTTTTTATCGACTATATATGATAGATGTTTTTAGTTTCACGTTTTATCCCGTATAGATAGAATCTAGGGTATATTATCAAAGCGGAGCAATGATAATATTTCATTGCCCCAAATGAGAATTCGAACCCGTACCGGCATTGTATGTCATAATATAATTCATCAATTTTTTCTAAGTTCTCTAATAATAAATTCTTAAAATCTATACTCTGCTGTATTTCAACTATCTAAAAATATGAGGCCAACTATGGCACAAAGTGTTTAGTTTTAAAGTCAAAAATTAACTGGTTGTGGGTTCGATCCCCACTCGGGGAGATGAAATATTTATTTACATTTTTATTTTCATTACTTCGTACTGTTGTCGAGGTAAAACGCGGCGTTGGTTCCGTCACTTAACACAATGTCTCCAGAACTCGACGGAAAGTGGGGAACAGAGTGTCCTAAAACTAGATTCCCTAGGAATCTACTGTTGTGTGTTGAATCCAGTCCTCGACACAGCGTGAAGCTGCTTTTGATTTGATATAAAAATTTGAAACTTTTTTAATTTTCAACAAATAAAAAAAATATCAATGTTTTCTTCACAGCGTCTGCCGCCAAGCGCAATGGATATGGGTTCAATTCCCATTTAGAGGAATAAATTATGTGCAATTCCTTGCTCTGTTAGTTAAATATTAATATCCTCTCGAGTGGACATCAAATCAACAACCGTTGCGTCTACAGTCATACGCTGTCGTCCTACTGCGCCACAATGGCCGGTATACAAAATTATCTTAAACAAAATTTAAAAGATTTTTAAAATCAACCTTATTCAGATCGGGTTTCAGTAACAAGCTGACACAACTTGAACACGCATTTGAATTGTTCTAGTTTAGAACTATGGCTTTAATTAAACTTAGCTTAGTATCGAGAGCCTTGTTCTCCTTGATTAGAGACAAATAAATATGCTATGCTTAACGAAGTTTAAATATGTTACATAAATGATTTCGTGGCATACGATTGTAACGACGCGACGGTTGTGGATTCGATTCTTACTCGAGGAAATATAAAACAAGACAAATCTAAAACTCTAAGGTTTAACTCTATACAGTTAGATTTTTCTTGGATTTTCATCATATAGTATTAATAGGTCTTATGATGAGAATCCAATAATGTATATTTATTGAAATCGGCTCTACATTGTAACTACTAACATTACAATTGCATAAAAGACTGCAAATATGATCGTCGATTAATGAGATGAAATGAGAAAAAATCAAATGTTATATAGTGATTTTTGTATTTGTAGATATAGCTTCGTGTAAAGCAAGATACGTAGATGGATACTTATTAATATTTGCTAAGAAACTAATACTTAGAAAGTCGATGGAACCTAGTGCTAAGACACTCCATTCATTACTCTTCATCCAATTTTTGAGACATTGCTTGTTGAGTGATAAAACTTAATACCGCGCTTTGTCTTGTTATCAGAGCACCGACAGTAATACATAGATTCTCCCGAGTGAAAATCGAACCCACAACCATCGCGTTCACTTTACCGTAAGGAAATTTATTTAAATAATACAAATTTTATATATACAAGAAGGGAATAATTGCTAAGCCCCAACTGTCTATCTGTCAGCTAAAGAAATAGACAACGCTTTGAATAGTGAAGCTCTTATTATTCATTTACAAGTAAATCTTTAATTGACACTGGTTGTGGTGTTGAAACGTGCTTGGATAAATGGGATGGTTGTAAATTAACCCGGATCTAACAGATTTATAGCGAAGTAAGGAATTTGTCTGAAAGTGTGGAACGGAGTGTCTTAACACTAGATTATCAGTTTCGATCTGCCTTGCGTGCTATGTATAGAGGTACAAAAGAGAACCTAGTGTCAATGAAGTGTAATGTTTCTCGCAAATAGTTCATTTTCGGGATATTGCGTGTTAATTGGCGCACCTTAGCTCCGCGCATTGTCTTGTTATAGACCTCAGTGAATTTAGAACCAACTATCACCTCGTTTGCAACCAGACAGTTCTCATCGGATTCATTTAGTTAATATAGGACATATTCTTTACCTAAATGAATCCATCCAACTAAGAAGGTGAAATTCCTAAAGAGTGCGAAAACTGAAGACTGGAGAAGACTTCCACCATTCAACACGCAGCTTCTAGAATTTCAACTATAGTATAATAGTCTTAATGGGAACCTAGTGGTTCCCAGATTCCCTCTTCCTACCCATCTATGTGCGGGATACAGCGTGAAGTTAAAAATATATCTTAACTCTATTTTATCAAAAATAAAAAATAAAAAACTACTTCATAATTTTCACAAGCTTCACGTACTTCACAAATACGGACTAATCTCATTTTTAATATGGACCCCTGGTCAGCGTATATCTAACGACCCTCATCTATTTCCAAGCTCCAAGCTCTTTCCGAGTAAAAAAGGGGATATTTCACAAGTGATCGTTAATAACAATCTCTGGGTCCACTGATTGAGTTGTTCTTCATTAGAAGTACCCTTGTCGCTCTTGGAACGGTGTAGGTATTGAGTTCAAATACTTAATATATGAAATATGGGATTTATTGATATTTTGATCGGTGATAAATTATTTGGAAGTCCAAGTTAATAGATTTTAATATTTGGTCATATTATAATTTTAAAAATCGGTGGAACCTAATATGAAATTTGTGTTTTGCTTAAACTTACTATCAACTTGTATAGATGATATGGTATGGGCTTTAACTTGACTAAATAAATCAGCTTCACCTAGTGTTAAGACACTCCATCTCCCATCTCACTTTCTGCCAAATTCTAGAGGAATTGAGTGTTGAGTGGCAGAACTTAACGCCGCGTCGCTTTACCTCGACACCAGAGCGAAGCAATGGAAATATATATTTAAGTTAATATTTTATCTCCTTGAGTGGGGATCGAACCCACAACCAGTCGATTTTAGAGTCAGACTTTGTGCCCCTGCGCCACGACTGGCCTCAACTTGATTAAGATATCACTAAAAATATTTAAAGTTTAATTTATCCGTATCTATTAATTATATATTATCAAACTGTGAACTGTTTGATTAGACGAGAACGTGATTTTTGTATATGAAGATACAGTTTCGTAGTTAGCAGGATATATTTTTAAAAAATATTTATATGGGGTAAGCAATAAGCTAAGACACTCCGTTCTCTACATTCTACTTTTTTTTGTTAAATATTGCTTGCTGACTGGCTAAACTCTTCGTCGCGCTTTGTCTTGTTACTAGAACGAAGAAATTAAAGTTTTTTTTTCCCAGTCGACGAAATATATTCAAACAATACAAACTTAATAGCGTTGATTTGGCTGAACGTATTAATTTTATAAAGTTCTGATTTTAATTAAAAAATCTTTTTGAGCTCAAGTTGTTCATCGAAGAAGGCTAATAGGCTATATTATACCACGCAAATCGATTTAAAATTACTTTTTTATACTTAACGTTTCAAATTCGAAAGACCGCACGACGCTAGTAAATGCTTGTTAAAAATAGAAATTGAATTTTAGATACAAAAATCTTTGCGTAGAATCAAAATACTAACTAAGTAAGAATGTCAGAAATATACAAACGCGGTCTTAACAAACAGATTAAGCCGTCAGAATTATCTATTATTTTTTTTTATTTTTTTTTTTTTCACTTTCACTCTTTGTGTCGCATATAACAGGTACAATATAAAGAACTTAGTGTTAAGACACTACATTCCCCACTTTTCCCTCAAATTCAGGACATTCCGTGTTCGAAGGATGAAATTCAACACCACACTTGTCACAGCGCCACATCTTCATAATTATTTATTGTATAGAAAAAATAATCAAATATTTGCAATACAATTTCAATGGCGTCGCCGTGTCTAGACCCAATAGCTTCAATTGCTTGCAATATAATCTAAAAAAATATAGAAGAATAGGAAAAACTGAATATTGACATATAAAAAACTTTTGCTATCTTCCAAATCAAATCAGCTTCACGCTGTATCCCACACAAAGCAGGATAGGCCAAGGGAACCTAGTGTTAAAATACTCATTGCGTGTTAAGTGGCGAAACTCAACGCCGCGCTTTTACAAAATGTTACGAATACTATAATGAGTCGTGTAATCGCATAGCATCTGACCGTAAAAGTGATGGGTTCCATTCCCATTTATCTTGAGTGGAAATGGAACCCACAAGAATAATTATATTTAAATTATTTAACTGCTTTGGTAGATGAAGCGCTGTCAACACGCAATTTCTCGAATATAACACAAAAAATCTTCATTTTTCGGAACGGTAGTGACCTGACACTAAGTTCCCTCTGCTTGATATTCAGGAGAAGGCGTAAAACCTGTTCTAAATAACTAAAACTATAGTCAATATTCCTTGTACCCATTTGACCGGAAGTGATTTCAACAATTAATACAATTATTGAAACAGTAACACTTTGTACAAAGTTGGTTACCGCGGACGTGCTTTGAATAAAATATCACTTTACTTCAGTTGTCTTAAGCGAATTTTAATGTTTATTGTTAAGCTTTGATTCGTGACAAAAATATATTGGTTTTATTTTTTCAATAATAAAAAGAATATCCAAAGTATGAAAATAATTTATAGTAATGCCGCAGAAGCACAAGCGTGCAGTTGTATGCAAGGCAGGTAGTGGAATCGATTCCCTTTGAGGAAATAAAATATTTACTATTTCGCTCTGATTTCGTGGCAAAGCGCGACCCCAGTCCGTCCGTTCCTTATTTTCCACTGAATTCTTGAGGCATTGCTTGTTGAGTGGCGGAATTCAACGCCGCGTTTTGCCTTGTTACCAGAGCGAGGAAATGAAAATGCAAAAAAAAATCCATCCCCCAAGTGATAATCGAACCCACAACCGTCGCGTTTACACCACAATGGCTTCGATTGCTCAATAACATATTATATAATATACATATTTCGCATCACAATACACTGACCTAAATGTGTACAGACAGATTCAATTTTGATTGACAATTGTACCGATTAATTAATTTTAGTTCAATAATACATATATCACATTAATATGTAGTTGAATGATTTATATCATTTGTAACGTATTTCTGTTGATTTCATTTTAAAAATGTATGAAGTGATGATAGAAGAGTACAGACAGATATACTTTTTTTTATTTCAGTTTTACGTATATTTCCTATACAAATATATGAGGAAGGCATCTAATGTTAAGGCACTCCGCTTTCTAGATTCGTTTTTTAAGTAGCGGAACCTAACGCCGCGCTATGTCTATCAACTTAACATCATGCTTTGTTTACCCATAACTGTTGCTTTTCACTTTTTTCTTCATTGTGATTCTTGTTAACAGTTGGTAAATAAAAGTCTTTGCCAGCCCTAAGTCTATAACATTCCATTCACCGCGAATACCATACGTGCGCACAATGTTATGACATATCAAAGATGGTCGCAATGAAAATGTCATATTTGGTAGAGGAAATCTAGTGTCAAGACACTTTGCATCCGAGATTGAGCCAAATTCTCCGACATCAGAGCGAAGAAATGAAATTATTAAATATTTCATTTCGTCGACTGAGGACCTACTTCAAAACTAGTTGAGTGTAAACTCACACACTTATGCTTCTGCGCCATGATTGGCCTCAAAATGGCAACAAGATATATTAAGAAAAATCTACCTATTTATAATACTCCATTCTGAAATATTTTATGAAATATTAGAAGAAGAAAGTTTCATCACTCACAACCCAAAGGGATGAGAGGGGAGACGGTGTCAGGGCTGGGCCCTCTTTCCGTAGTATCTAGCGGCGACCATAACTATGGCCGCGGCGTAGGGTAGGATGAATGAATCCAGATGTCTCGGGTCGAGCTTACGCAGGACTGGGGAGATATTGGGGATGTCAGGCGAGGAATGAGCTGGTGCTGAAGGGGCGGTCAACCCAGCCAGGTGAGACCCTTGGTAACCCAAGAGAGGCCCAGCTTAGGCGACCAGCGACCACAACAGCTGCTCAGAAATCAGGATGGTAAAATTAGATCGCGGGGTGTAGGTCGCGAGACATCTGGAGGGCGCGAATGAAGTGGTGCAATGTTAATGATATGAAAATGGCTGGAGGTGTCTGCACGGTGAAAGGCTTGAGTGGCCAGGCGTCTAATGTGGTCCTCCAGGCTCTCTACACAGAGGTCTCTATGCAAGGTTGCATTCCTCACGCAGTAGGGAGCCTGGGCGACGAGTCTGAGCGCAATGTTCTGAACTGTTTGAAGTTTGGATCGTAGACGTGGATTTGTTAATGCGTACCAAGCCGGTGCGGCGTAAGTAAGGCGTGATCTCACGTACATCTTATAAAGCAATAGTCTGGTTTTTAATGGGAGGCGGGATCGAAAAAGCGGCCGCAACATGTGCAACGCAACTCTGGCAGCGCTGGTAGCTTTCACCACTTGTGGAAGCATCTTGAGTTGGCGATCAATCACGATGCCCAGGTACGTGACTTGTTTCTTCCATTCAACAGCTTCGTTTCCAATGGTCAACGAAGGTGGGGCTCTACGCAGATGACCGAAGTGGATGGCCTGCGTCTTGGAGACGTTGAGGCTAAGCCTCCATTTCGCAAGCCATTCAGGTAGCAACTCCAGCGCCTCCTGGAGTTTATAGGCGGCATGCGCAACGGTAAGAGATGCCGAGATTAGCGCTATATCATCTGCGTATAGCGCTAATGTAGTTCCGTCTTTTAGTGGTATGTCGTCGGTGTAGATGGAATAAAAGATTGGGGACAGTACACTCCCCTGTGGCACACCCGCGGAGATAGGGTGGCTGCTGGAGATGGCACTCTCCACCCTAACCCTATAGGACCTCCCCTGTAAAAAGGCGGCTGTAAACTTCAGAAGGTACAGGGGAAGGTCAGCCTGGATCATTTTGTGTAGTAAGCCGAGATGCCAAACCCGGTCGAAAGCACCTGCGACGTCAAGAAATACTGCAGCAGCACCCTCCTTTCTGTTGACAGTATTTGTAATATGATGCAAGACTCTTGTGGCCTGTAGGGTGGTTGAGTGGCCGCTCCTAAATCCAAACTGCTCGGTTCTGGGCTGAAATTGTGCCTGTATAAGGGGCAGCAGCAATTTCTCAAGCAGTTTGGACGTAGCACTGAGAAGGGTGATGGGTCGGTAGCTATCAGCTTTCCTTGGATTTTTATACTGCTTCACAAACATAATCACCAAGCCCTCCTTCCACGCCTGAGGAAAGTAGCCCAGACGCAGAATGGCGTTGAAGAGCCTGGATAAGGACGCATATGTCTTCAAGGGTAAATGTCGGAGAGCCCCGTTCGTTACGCCATCACGTCCCGGGGCCTTTCTAGGTTTTAACCTCCCCGCTGCCTTCCTCACAGCCGAGGGGGAGAAAAAAGGTGTCGGTGGCAATGGCAAAGTAGTGGCGTTCAAGATGTTCTCCACTTCCCACTCCAGCTGAGAGTGAATTTCTGGGCATCTGGATGGATTAGGGGCGAAATGACCCCTTAAATGGTCGGCAAAGATTTCAGCGCGGTCATCCGCCATGTACCGGAGGGAACCGTCGTCATGGTATAACGGTCCCACCGGCGCAGGTTTCTTAGTTATTTGGCGGCAAAGCTTAAATAAAGATGTTTGGTCCTCACTAGCTTGAGCAATGCGCACGTCCCAAGATAGGGCGGCAGAATTATCAAGTGCTGCGCGGACAGACTCGATGAGATTGTTGAGTCTCGTCTTGGTCGCAGGCTCCCTCGTCCGCTGCCATTCGGCACTAACACGCCTTTTCTCAGTGATCAACTGGAAAACTTTGGCTGCTGTTTTTGGTAGTCTACGAGGGTGGGGAGGAGCGGCAGCCCCATCCATCGCTTCCTTAATGGCGTTGGTTAAAAATATTAGATATATTAGAGGCCGATCGCAGCCGTAGCGTAGCGTAGCGTCGTAGCGTAGGTCGTAGCGTAGCGTAGTAGGTGACTGTGGTGTGGTGCAGTGGCAGTGGCAGGATCACAAAGTGTGACTGTTAACGCGACTGGTTGTGAGTTCGATTCCCAAAACTAAAATATTTATTTAAATTTATATTTCCTTTTCTTCGCTCTGGTGTCGAGACAATGTGTGGCGTTGAGTTCCGCTACTCAGCACGCAATGCCTCCAGAATTCAGTGGAAAGTGGGGAACGGAGTGTCTTAACATTAGATTATATCTGCCTACCCTGCTGTGCGTGGGATACAGCGTGAAGCTGATTTTTTTATGAAATTTGGAAATGAAAACGTGTCCACAATTTAAAAAAACCTTCATTCAAACATTAATTACATGTCTAAAATGCTTTATATATTTTTTGTATCAAAGAGGTCAGCTCAGACCGTGACTGAGTGAAGGTTAAACTGAATAGGCTTTAGAATTAAAATCAATATCAACGTTATTGTGACATAGTTGGGAAATATCTGTTTAGATAGTATCGCGGTAGTATTAATTTCGAATCCAATGTCAGGATTTTGATGTATCCCGTGCATAGCGGGATAGGCAGAGGGACCCTGGGAACCTAACCGAAATGATACATGACATTTTGTTCCCATTAAGGCATTTCGGTTTCCCATTTTCCACTTAATTCTGGAGGCATTGCGAGTTGAATGGCAGAAATCAACGCTGCATTGCCAGAGCGAGGAAAATATTATTTTTAACATTTTTTAAATGTTAGAGGCCAGTCGTTACGCAACGGCACGAGGTGTGTCTGTAAAACCGACTGGTTGTGGGTTCGATCCCCACTCGAGGAGATGAAATTTTTACTTAAATTTATATTTCCATTTCCTCGCTCTGGTGTCGAGGTTAAGCGCGGCGTTGAGTTCTGCCACTCAACACGCAATGCCTCCAGAATTCGGCAGAAAGTGGGGAACGGAGTGACTTAACACTAGGTTCCCTCTACCTACCCTGCTGTGTGCGGGATACAGCGTGAAGCTGATTTTTTTTTAAATGTTATTTCACACTTAAGACAGAAAAATATTTATTTAGAAAACGTATTAAATTTTGAACGTAGCGGGACTTAAACCCGCGCCTCTTGGAAACTGACCAGACGCTTGTTTTCTAAATAAGTATTTTTCTTTTCTAAGTGTGGAATAACATTTCAAAATGTTAAAAATATTTAATAAATAGCATTTCCTCTTGCCAGGCGATAATTCTTAGTAATTATCTTTGGGTAGCGGAAATTTGTAAAGAAGGCGCGGTTTCGAGTCCCGGCTACGTTCAAATCTTTATACGTTTTCTAAATGAGAATTGAAATGATTAAATATTTAATTTCCTAGTATGGTAATTGAACTTTCAATCGTTCTGTTCATAATCGCGCGCTTGTGCCACTGCGCCACGAGCCACTGTGGAGTCGTTACAAGTTTACTCCGTACAAGTTTACCAGTTCGGATTTGCGTAAAACAAAATACATATATTTTCTTGAGTAATGTACCATTTTTGTATAGCAAAGTGCAGGATCAGGCAATAAAGTTTGATCACGATTCATAAATAACCAGTTTCTACCTGCGGCTTCGCCTCTATGATCAAATGGAAACAACTAAAAGTTGTGTATGAACGATGACGTGTTTTGGGCGTCTAGTGTAACTTTGACTGCATAAAAAGATATTGCATTGAAATTATTTTTTTGACAATTAAATATTTTAACGTAGCGGGATTTGAACCTGCACCACTTGGAAACTATCCAATACCAATGAACACTTAGAACTTTGTGTTGTTAAAAAGCGTATAAGAGTTTCGACGTAGCTTGGCACACCGCCACCGTTTGACACCGTTTGGCCCTATATAGGGCCCAGGTTCTGCCTCATATGGAGTACTGTTCTCATCACTGGGCTGGTGCACCCCAGTATCAGCTTGAACCATTTGATCGCATAAAACGTAGAGCCATTCGAATCATTGGGGACCCAATAATCTGTGAAAGGCTTGATACTTTGGCTTTGCGTAGAGACGTCTCTTCGCTGTGCGTTCTCTATCGCATTTATCATGGGGAGTGTTCTGAAGAACTGTTTGACCTGTTACCTGCCGCCGAATTTTCTAACCGCACAGTACGCCATAAGCTAAAATTTCATCCACATCACCTGGATACGTGGCAATCCACTACTGTGCGGCTACGTAGAAACTTCCTTCCACGCGCCACGGAACTGTGGAATGGCCTACCCGCGGCAGTGTTTCTAGGTCGATATGAGATGGGTACCTTCAAAAAGCACGTCTATCTCCACCTTAAAGGCCGGCAACGCACCTGTAGCTCCTCTGGTATTGCACGGGGTCGTGGCCGGCGGTAATCACTTACCATCAGGTGACCATAAAAAATAGTCCTTTTCCATAAAAAAATAAAAAAAGCTTGATGAAAATGTATGGCTTTATGGTTAGAGCGCTTAGACAGTTTGCAAGATAATAAATACAAAAAGAATTATCCAATTCGGAGTAGGCGTTTCTGAGGTAGGCCCATCGAATCAAACATACTCTTCAGTTTTATAATACTAGAGGTTACACTAACTTCTCAGTAATTTTGCTATAAAATAATAAAGAGAAACGCTAAAAATGAGCAACATCTGCAAAAGTCGAATACAAATTTAATTTTTAATATCTCCGCATAAACCCTTACGTACCCGCCTTTGGCCTCTTACGAATATTTTATGAGAATATAACCATCTGTTCAACCTGGATTTACTTGTATAAGGTATTTAAGCAACAAGAACCACCTAACAATTATAAAGTCATTTGGTCTTTGAATTGTTGAATTTTTAATACTTACCAATTTTGTGGGTTTTAAAGGCTTAAACCAAGGCAGTGATCAGCAATGGAACAGCATTTTATTTATAATGGTGATAGTTGTAGGTATGAACTCCATTAAAAGAATAATTGTATTAAAATGATTACCATTTTTCCGCTCTGCTATAGAAAGCGAGGCGTTGAGTTCTGTTAATGAACAATGTTTCGCTTTCGGGCGAAAGCCAGACCAAGAATGCAATACCCCCAGATTTAGCTAAAAAGTGAGAAATGTCTTAATAGGAAAGGAGTGCCTCAATATTAGGTTACCAGGCTTCTTTGTGGTTGTCTAATCTGCTATGTGCGTGATACAGTTTGAAGCTAAAAAATAAAACGAAGATGAGGGCGTTAGGAAGAGAGAGGAGCCGAAGCTGGGACTACGAGATTTACTAAAGCCCGGCGAGATTTATAAAAATATATAATGTGCCGGATAAAGAAAAATATTAGTCAAATCCCTTCAGATAATCGTCAGATTATAAGATAACGTGTGTAGGGCATGAAGATGAACCATATATGTATATCTTAATCTGACGCGCTTGAGAATTTCAAAATGACGAAATTGTTTTTGCACATTCTAACAATGGCTTCGAGTTTGCGTCACATTCAAATCGTCAAATGAGAGCTTTTTTTCAGGTTCAGTTAACATCTCCTTAGAAAATCTGACGATATTTTTTTCGATATCTTTTTATCATTTTTAACCCTTACTTACGAGGTCGTCCTTCATGGAAGTAATCAAATTATTTTTAAATTTTTAAGAATACGTAGTCCATGGATGATAACAATATCTGACGCGCTCGAGTATGTCCATGAAACAGATTTTTTTTCCATTTTGGAAAATCTATAGCTGATCATCCCACTGATCAAAAGATATACATTATATGTATTTTTTTTTCTTTTTATCATCTAAGCTTCGTAATCCAGTAGGTCTATGACGCTCCAGTAAATACCGATTTAGCATCGTGGGCTCTCGTACTATAAGACGAAAACAAAAAAAACATTTTAATTAAATTCCATACATATTTCACTGAAACAACTTACAAAGTAAACAATATCTTTATAAAATCCGGTAAAAACGTTCATCGATGCGGCGTCGTGTTTCTAAGCACCTGTCCATTATATAAATTAATTTATATTTTTTTGTCGTTCAAGCTTTTATTTAGAAAAGCACCTTTTAAAATTGTGTATTAAATTATATACTGTGGTGTGCAATCGCAGTGAAAGATGACAATTTTTTGACCTACGAAATGGGTTCAATTCCTAAACGGGGGATAAGGAAAACTATATTGCAATAAAAAATTGGTATTATTTTAATTGTTTAGTTCAGTTTTTCTCTTATCACAGAGCGAGATTGGATTCTCACTAGGAAGAATGGCATATTTAGTATTTTCATTTTCTCCCTCTTGTTACGAGAAGAAGAGCGGCGTTAAGTTCCGACACTCAACCTACATGCCTTGGGGATTCGGCGGAAATTGGGGAACGGTCTCAATGGGGAACAGAGTATCTTACCATTAGATTCCCAGGTGTCGTATGCTTATCCTGCTATGTGCGTGATACAACATGAAGCAAAAAAAAAATCAATTTTTATGTATTACCTATATATTGAGAAGCGATATCCACTCAATGTCTTCTCAGCGTGAAAAAGACAAAACAAAAGCAGATTCACGCTTTTTCCTATATTGGAGGATAGGAGGCAAACTATTGTTACATCTACATTTTTCGACAAATTTTCAAGACATGTATGTGCGCTCTTTTTCTTTTCCTTCGTGTCATATGATTGGAATAAATTGAAGTTTTTCATAAACAGATTGAGAAAGCAAACGGACAGCTTGGGCAGACGAGAAAGTGTGCCATTGTTTGTGGGTTGGCGCCACAGTCATACGTCGTATGATCCTCCAGAGCATATCTCCATTTTACGAGATTTTCTTTGCATCGGCCAACTTGGCTATGTAATCGATTTAATGACTTCTAAGTTGGCCACTGCAAGATAGATTGTGCGTTGAATGGCGGACTCAATGCCGCGTCTACTACAGCATGGAAATAAAAATAAAATGAGTAACCAAATCCATAACTATCGCATTTCAAGTTTCCCACTACATCCATTTAAAAAGAAAGAAATTAAAGTACTCATTTGTTACTAGAGCGAGAATCGAACCCACAACCGCCTTGCCTACGTCTCTATGCTTCGATGAATTTAACGTATGAGTGATATATACATATAAATTAGAACGTAATCCAACCCTGTGACGTCGTGTCAAATATCAAACGAACTTTGAACTGTGAAATTGAATAGCACATTACTCCAATATTAGTATAGTAATGATATATTAATTACTATAGACCTATGGAGTGGTATTTATATTATATATAAACTTATAGTTCACTGACAGCTTTGTTATTTCATAAGATATTAGAGGATTAAATGAGGCCTAGGTCTAGACCTGATCTTAATTTGCTTAAATATCAATCGAAATTAATGTAGGTAATGATTTTTTTTCCATAGTATAGAATCTGGATGCAACGTGAAGGCTGTGGGTTCAATTTTGAATCTGGAGAATGAGTTTTTTTTATTTTCTCGCTCTGGTAACTGGAGGAAAATGAGGAACGGAGTTTTTTAACATTAGGTTCTTTCTGCGGTGTATAGAATACAGAGTAAAGCTAAAAAAAAAAATTAAAAAAGAAATATTGAATGCTCTCATAAATCCTAACACGTCAACGATAAAATACTGAAAAACACATTGAAAGTGTCACTGAAAATTTTTTATCATATAAGAAATTTTCACGCTTGCTGTGAAAAATCTCTTTATGACTCCAAGATATAAAACAAAGACTGCCTAAACAAGGATTTTTTTCAAAGTAATTCGGTAAAAATGCAAGACGTATAGACTTTGGTAACGAAGCTTGGCAGATTTATAGCCCAATTTCACGTGGCATATGTAAATATATAGTAGCTTCGCGTTTTTTCCTCATATAGCCAGAAAGAACCTACTGGTACCATCTGTTGTCCTCCTAATTTTAAGAGACACTGTATGTTGAGTGACGGAGCTCAACACCGCACTTAATCTACAAGAGCCGTAAAATTAAAATATAATAATTCACACGAATACAGAAAAATGAGAAATTTAGAAAATAATTAAGTAAGCATTTAACATACATACAATTTAAACATTATCATTCCCCCTACATGAAGTTGAACCTACAACCACCGTGCTTAAAGTAATACAGGAAAATCGAAGCTCTCAAATTTTAAATTCTTACATTTAATGCCAAGAAAATTTTAAAAATAAATAAGCAAGCATTCTTTTGAAACGAACCCACGCGAGTAATCGTCCGTCAAGGAGTTGAAATACGAAGCTTTTGATATTTTCTTTTTATCACCTACTCGTATTTATCAGGTGATATTTTTTTGACAATTTTGTTATTTTCTTTTATCTGTATTCATTTTTCTTTTACTGAAACACTTTTAAAGTGTTATTTATACTGAGAATATTTCTTAGCTTCACGCAATATCTCGCATGTAGCAGTATAGGCAGAGGGAACCTGGTAACCTAATGTTAAGACACTCCTTACCAATTAAGACACCTACGTTCCCCACTTTACACGCCGTGCTTTTATTTTAAACGAAAATCTGAAATATTTAATTTCCGCATCTGAATTGAACCCACAACCGTCGCCACCACCTATCAACCCACAAGTTTTATTCAAATCTACATATATTCATACTTACTTACAAAAAATATTACAGCTCTATATATACATTCACTTATCCAAGTAAAATCCAAGCCTATTAGATTTCATCTAAGACACTTTAGAAGCTACGGAGCACAGAATATTTTATGAAGACATCGACCGTGGCCTGAGTGGAGCACATTTTTCCCAAGTAAATTGTTTAGCTCTTGACAGTCGACGATTCAGGTTTACTTTCTTATATACATTTTTTATTTATGAATAACATCAATATGGTACATATTTTTATGTAAATATATGTAAATTTCATTTAATATTTATTTTAGTCAGCCTATAGGGCCTTCTTAGATTTTCATAATGTGATACTCGTATCTGACTGAGTTACGATTCTAGGTGTGGAATCTTATACGGTTGAATGTAAGTTGGAAAATATTGTAGATGTAATGTGTTAGTATCTTAGAAAACGTATAAAGATTTTAACGTAATTAGAGACAAAGGCACAGACAACTTGGGAATATAGTGTAAAGTCACTCCGTTCCTATTAAGACTTTTCCGTTTCCCACTTTCCGCCGAATTCTGGACGCATTACGATATATTTCAAAACATGTATTTAAAATATTTAAAAAAAATGAAATGGACTAAATTAAAATAGGACCACGCGGGAACCACTAGCTTTTCAATAAAAAAGAATCATCAAAATCGGTTGATCCAGACAAAAATGTTGAGGTACCAACATTAAATACAGTTAAATTATCAATTTAACTGTATTTAACCTTCCTAAACTTCCTTTACTTACAAAAATCGATTAAAAATTTACATACATTGCAAGTTGAAGAAAGTTTGTGGCGTCTTTAAGCTTTATTATCGGACCCTCGACTATCCAGTTCCTATGAATACCTTCCGGTTCCATTGCGATTTACACATACATGCGAAATTTCAACTCTCACAGTAACCGGATACTAGATCAAATTTAATTTACAGGATTTGATTACAGCCAAAAAAAAGTATGAAGTTGTGAAAAAGCAAATTCACGCTGATAGATTATCCTGTCAGTCGTAACGTAACGTAACTGACACGTAACCTGTATCACTCGACATATTATAATATCATTCGCCTGAATGAGAATCGAACACACACCCATCGCGCTTACATTCAGACGTCATCTCACTGCACAACGATGAGTATATATACATACAAATATATATATAATATAAAAGTTTCACATTTATTTCCAGATTATATTTATTTAGTTCACAGTTCGCGCAAGCAAATTAAGTTTTTGTTCCCATACAAGTACGCTCTCTAGGGCAACCTTGCTAGGTCAAATAATAACAGAATTAGGTGAATAAATACTTTACACAGTTTGGTTTTGTTCTTACAGTTATTATTTTTGTTTTATGATAAGTTTTATGTAGAACGCTGTTAATTTCTATTTAATTATTAAAAATATATATACTACCGACCAGGTCGGTTTCCAGGGGGCGCGGGTTCGAGTCCCGCTACATTCCAATTTTATACGTTTTCTAAATAAATATTTCTGTTTTCTAAGTGTGGAATAAAACTTTTAAAATATTTAAAAATATATATTAGTTTAATTTATTGTCTTCACGGTGTATTCCGAATATAGCAGGGAATGGAAACCTATTTTTTATTTCGTTCTGCATATTCATCCTAATTTTTGACACTTGAGTAGTAGAACTCAATACCGAGAATGAAAATAATTCACTCCCCTAAGTGGGAATCGAACCCACATCGTCACGGTTACAATTATAAATTGTAAATTCATGTTCGTATTTTACAGTTGTAGCTACTGTAACTATTAGTTTATAATTTCAATAAAGGCTGTTGAAAATTTAATAATAAACTAGTGTCCTCCGTATGACTTCGCCCGCTTGTACAACATAATTTATTTTTTCATCTCAATTAAGCTTGTGATCTAAAATATTATCATTTTTAACATTTTTAAAGTGTTATTCCACACTTAGGAAAGAAAAATAATTATTTAGAAAACGTATAAAAATTTGAACGTCCAGGAGTGTAAGTTTCGGCGCGTGCAATGCTACGTCTAATGTCAAATTTGAAAACGGAGAAGGTTATCTTTGACTGCGTTGGTTAACGAAATTTAACGAAAATTATTTAATTTTTTTCACTTCCTTAAGTTGGAATTAAACTCACGATTTTTGTTAGACATTTTCACTACTCCATTACAGTCTGGTTTTTAAGAATAACAATTTCTTTAACATAATAAGATTGTAACGAACATTTTAGACTTTTGACGTAGCTTGCTAACAACGAACAGCTTAGTGGTAAAAGCGCTTGGACAGTTTCCGAGATGCGTGGGTACAAGTCCCACTATTTTCAAATTTAATTAATTTTTAACGGGTGACATTATTGTCCGTCGAAATTTGGCAAGAAGCGAAAACTTGCAGTACAAATAAAAGAAAACATCCAAAAAGAGAAAATTTACAGATATTTCATACAAAAAATAAAAATAAATCTACATAAATATATGTATACGTCCACAAACTTAATTTTGTCAACTTTTACAAATTGTATTGCCCGTTAACATATAATCCTGAAATTAGTACGGAACCCTCAGTGTAGGCGGATGATTCGTATTTGATCAATTTTTTAAAGAATTATATACTATTTAAATAAAAAAGTAGTTATACGAAACTAAATATTTGAAAACTTTTTTAATTAAGACCAAAACTTTAACAAGGGTGGATACGATCAGATAACAACCCACACGTAAACCTATAATAAAAGTATAGAGTCCAATAAAGCGATTAAATAGAAATGAAAGAAGGAAATGGTTTGTTTGTTAAGAAAGTTACTTATATTTTATGGGTTATTTTTTATTAAATATTAGTAGTAGTAGAAAAAAATAATAATGAAAGGTTTCATAAATATTTTTTTTATGGAAAAGGACAAGGCAAACGAGCGTTCGAGTCACCTGATGATAAGTGATCACCGCCGCCCACTACCCAGTGCAACACCAGAAGTGCTACAGGTGCGTTGCCGACCTTTAAAGTGGGTTGGGCGCCGGAGCCCGGCATTACCTGATGCGAAACGCAGTGGCATAAAGCCACTACTTCACGCTGGTTTTAAATGCCGGGGGTGGTAATGATCCGGTCGAGTCTGCCCATGTGTTTTTTTTTAGTTTTTTTTTAACAAAATCAAAGTACGTTTTGCTTTATGTTAAGTAAATCATTTATTTTATACTTTTTAGTTTATTGCTTGAAGTCGTAGTCACCAGTCAGTAGTGGAGGCCAGTCGTGGCTCAGATGCACAATCGTGCAACTGTAAGCGTGAAAGGTTGCTCGAAGAGAGAGAGAAGAGAAATGAATTATTTATTTTTTTAATTTTTTTCGCTCCCGTAACGTGGCAAAGCGCGGCGTTGACTTCCGCCACCCAACTTACAATTCCTCCAGAATTCGGCTGAAAGTGTAGGACGGAAGCATCTTAATCGGAGCGTATCTTAACACTAGGTTCCCAGGTTCCCTCTGTCTACCCTGCCATGTGCAAACGTGAAGCGTGAATCTAAAAAAATGTGTCATGATTTACTATGTTACATATATATTAATAAATTGTAAATGTATCAAATAGTAACAACTAATTTTCTTCGAAGCGATCAAAATGATGCAATTTACAAAATAGTCTTTTCCAACGTATGGAATATTGAACTAAAAAAAATCTTATTGAACCAGTACTTAAGAAGATTAGTGCGTTCGACTTAACAATTTCTTTAGAATTTATAATATTAGTAAATTAAATAAATCAGCTTCACGCTGTATCCTGCACCCAGCAGCGTAAGCAGAAGGAACCTAGTGATAAGACACTCCGTTCCCCACTTTCTTTCGAATTCTGGAGGCATTGCGTGTTGAATGGTAGAACTTAACGTCGCGCTTTGCCTCGACACCAGATCGAAGTAATGGAAATATAAATTTTTGTACCTACCTTGAGTGGGGATCGAACCTACAACCAGTCGGTCTTACAGTCACACTTTGTGCACTTGCGCCACGATGATTGGCCTCAATATTAGTATAAATACAGATTAGAAGCTGCATCCCATTTCCAAATTCACATGAAACCACAAAGGCAAGAGTAAATTAAGAAAGTTTAATTGAATAATTTAAACTTCTTAATAGTTAATTAATTGTCGTCAAACATTACAATAGTGAAATATATTTCATAAGTTTAAATGTTTTGTGTCCAAAATTTGGTGTAGATTAGGGAACGGAAGTGTTTTAATAGGAACGGGACGGTCGTAACACAACGCTTCCGTTCTCTACTTTCCGCTGCAATATTAAGACATTGTGTGTCGATGCGAAACTCAACACAGCTCTTCCCCTCGTTACCAGAGCGAAGAAATAAAAATATTAAATGTTCCATCTCGAATGGGAATCAAAATCACAACCTGTCGTGTTCACAGTCGTACATTGTGCCCCTCCGCCACGACTGGCTGCAGATATATTTTATTTGTTATATAAAGTTGTCTTTTATATAATAAAAGATATATGGAGTGGAAAATATACATCACTGAACACTAGGTTTCTAAGTTCAAAAGCCTATCGCGGCCAGGAGTAGGTCAGATGACTTACAAGTAAAAAAAGTCCCTATAGCATTAAATGTTATATTGTTGTAAATGTAATATTCTTATAAAAAATATTAATTTATAGTAAACTGTAGACGTGGATTCCAATCCCACCATCCCAGGGTGATAAAGCATTTTCGATTAACATTGACAATGTGGCGTGGCGTGGAGTTCCTTAACGTAATGTGTTAATTTTGGCTTTGTTTTAGAAATAAGCTTAATATAAATAATACGTACAGTGATTTTAATTTAAAAAGACAAATATTTAACATTTTCAGGAAAAACAGAAAGAAGACTGAATATACTGTAACATAATCATCATAAATTTCTGACCAACAATTAATCCCACAGGCTTTGACTCAGTATTAAAAAAAAACCAAAAAACTAAGATACTTAAATAATGAAGATAAAATACTATTTTATAATGAAGTAGACGAAATCTCAAGTGTCGTACTTAGCTGGCTTACGCTGTCTAAATCTTAAGAGGTATTTGAACAGACTTGTGGTTACTGTTTTATTCTAAAAATATTATAAATTTGACCTGTTTCTCTGTGGCATCGTATCTCCTGAATAAATTAACTAATTTGAAAGAGTTTTTCTAAATAAAAAATCAATTTTCTTGTAGTGTTTCTTAACCTATGATAATAACGTTTAGCAGTTGGTCTTGGAATAGCAGTTTAAAAAGTAACAGCTTTTTTCCAAAGTGATGAAAGGAATTTTTGGCATAACATTGAAGTGTTTAGTAATGGGCTATTTAAATCGTATCGGCTTAATTAAAAAATTAATTTATTAATTTATAAAATATAGCAGTGCCATTGTTGCACAGTTTCTCAATATATTTATTCGATGGTTGTAGGTTCAGTCTATATGGGATAGGGATGGGAATAACAGTTTCCCTAGTGAAGTGAATGCTTTTTTAAACATTTTTAAAGTTCCACACTTAGGAAAGAAAAATACTTATTTAGAAAACGTATAAAAATTAAAAAAAAATTGTATTCTCTCTTGGCAAACGATAATTCTCAGTAATTAATTAATTATCATTGGGAAATTTGTAAAAATCTCCCTACAGAGATATTAACAATATAAATAAGTTGTAACAAGCGTATAAAAATTTCGACGTAGCTTGATGAGATCGTATGGCTTAGTGGTCAGAGCGCTTGGTCGGTTTCCAGGAGGCGCGGGTTCGAGTCCCGCTATGCCGCTAAGTATTTAAGTGAATGCTTTTTGGGTGGATGGGACATTCCTAATAGCACTATATTCGTAGATAAATAATATTTATAATACTAAGAAAGGACCATTTATCTTTAATAATCATTTTATTGATAATCGGCGTTGTCAGGCAACACCTTACATAAACATCCATCCATTTCTTGCCCCGCTATAATATTTATAGTATTAATATAATATTGATCTTATACATACAGCCCGTAATATGTTTAGATAATAGATAAACCATATAAATATATAAAACTCTGTGAGATCTTCGTCTCTATGACCTTTTTTGTTTGAAAAGTGATTTAATCTAGTCTTTAGCCTGATTCAAGAATATATTTTTTTTGCTATGAACCGTTGAAGATCTTCAGCTCTTTTCTATTTAATTTGATTTTTTTTAATAAAAAAAGAATTAATATCCGATTTGCCATATTTTAGAACATAAAACGAATGTAAAGTGAAGAACTAAGAAATTTTAAATACAATAATAATATCTTATCAGTGAAAAGTCGAACCCACACTCTAGTTAAGCCACATACTGTTAAACTGCGACGCATATGATATTTTCACCATTGTCCTTTAATTATTAAGCCGATATTATGCAATAAATAACCAATTGATCTTGTTTGCATTAAATCATATGGCACATTTGTGTGTTAATATAATTGCTAGGACTATTATTAACTCCTATAATCGTGTGGATATATCACTAATATATTGTTATTTTGAAATACCCATATTACATCTATTATAATAATATACATATGCCGTTATGGCGCAGTGGTATATTATCTGCCTGTAAGCGATTTTGCGCCGTGTGATCCCGGCCTAGAATAGGATCATCCTGGTACTGGTGGTGTCGTAAGAGGCGACTAAAGTACGTGTGGTAGAGTCACGTCGCCAGCAATGGCAACACGCATGGGCAGACTCGACCGGAGCATTACCACCCCCGGCATTTAAAACCGGCGTGAAGTAGTGGTTTCATGCCACTGCGTTTCGCATCAGGTAATGCCGGGCTCCGGCGCCCAACCCACCTTATAGACAGGCAACGCATCTGTAGGCGGTGATCACTTACCATCGGGTGACCCGAACGCTCGTTTGTCTTGTCTTTTCCATAAAAAAAGCGAGACGGCTGTGGGTTGGATTACCTAGCTGGGCGGCTAGATACAATAAATACGGAAAGTAGGAAACGGAGTGTCTTAACACTAAGTTGCCCCTGCGTACCATGCTATATGCGGCATACATATATGTAAACCTAAAAAAAAGAAAGCTTATAAACGGTAAAATATGCGAATCTCTTGCAAATTGTAAATGACTGTAAATCTTCCAAATGGAGAGCATCAAAAATGATGGCTGACATGAGTTGCAGATGTTCCGTACGCCTTATATTTAAAACTTTTTAATTTTTAACTTGATTGCTACTAAAATAAAGATTAGGCTAACATCTTTTGCTTGAAGATTTCGCTAGGGATGAGTGAGTGGCAAGAGAGGAAGATGTAGACTTCAGTTTACTAATATTAATAATAATGTATAAAAAAGTGGATGATGGTGGAAGAAAACGCGAAAGAGGTATGCAGATATGGTAGACTCGAGGCACTGATTGACTGACCTTATATAATGTGAAGCTGAAAAAAAATTATAACTTAATTTACAGTGTAGTGAAAGAACATTTTAATAATACGTTTCGAAATTATTGCCTTAAGACAAAACATAATCAGGTTACTTTTTTCTTTTCCATTGTTTTTATTTTACGTCACACCGTATCGCACGCAAGATAGGCAGAGAGATCTTGGGAACCTAATGTTAAGACACTTTGCTACCATTAAGACACTTCTATTCTCTACTCTCCATCGATGTCTGGACTAGTCTTTTTCAGTGGGGATCGAAACCATAACCTTTCGCTTTAACAGTCACTCGATTGTAAGAGACCAAAGTTAAGTAGATGCCACTTTCATTACTTCTTATTTTCAATATAAATGATAAAATCTATAATATGATTATAATAGAAAGAAAGAAAAAAAAACTCAAGAAACACAGCCATCGCCAGTGATTTGAGGTGCTTTTGAATGAAATAAAGATAAACGTCCCCATTGTTATATTTCAACGTGAATAGACCTGGCCCCGTGGAAACGACGAAAATTGTATTGTATGTGAAATGAAGTTTGTGGATGGGAACTATAAATTATATTTCTACTTCCATTTTCTAGGAAATTGCTTAAGTTATTTCATTATAGTGTCTTTTTTTTTGTTGTGTAAAGTAGTTGTTGAGTTTCATTTTTTCTTCTTTTCATTAATTTCGGAGACGTTGAGTGTTAGATGGTGAAAAATTATAATAGCTTTCAGTTTAGTTTTTAGGGTTTCGTCTCTCAAAAAGGCACCCTTATAAGATCACTTTGTTGTCAGTCCGTCTGTATGTCTGTCAAAAGCCTTTATCTCAGGAACGCTTAGAGATATCGAGTCGAAATTCAAACAGTATACCTAGATCTAAGGCCCCATGATTTGCTGAAAAAAAAACGTATGTCTACATTTACTTAAAATAAAAGATATGACTGTTAAAAAAAAAAACAAAAAACTTTGCAAAAATAGCAAAAAACGCGTATATCGACACTAGAAAAGGGAATCAAAACTAATAGAGTTAAGTTAGAATTATGAAATTTGACAGCAAGCATCTACAGGTACTACTAATTTAGGAAAAAATCTGAAAATTGTACATTTGTAGTTACATCCAAAAAAATATTAGCCTTAAATAGCAAAAAACGCGTCACTTAGCGAAAAAATAAAAATATTAAATATTTCATTTTCTCAAGTAGGAATCGAACCCATAGCTTGTCGCGTGTATAGACACACGCTTGTACGTATGCGCTACGACTGGCCTCTAAATATTAATAACTTTTTACAAATATCAATATAATATAAATAATGTAAAATCTCTTAATTGCCTAGATCTAAATAAGACTAAAGAGAGGCCAGTCGTGGCACAGCGGCACAAAGTGTGACTGTAAAATTGACTGGTTGTGGGTCCGATCCCCACTCGAGGAGATGAAATATTTACTTAAATTTATATTTCCATTTCTTCGCTCTGGTGTCGAGGCAAAGCGCGGCGTTGAGTTCTGCCACTCAACACGCAATACCTCCAGAATTCGGCAGAAAGTGGGGAATGGAGTATCTTAACACTAGGTTCCCTCTACCTACCATGCTGTGTGCGGGATACAGCGTGAAGCTGATTTTTATTTAAATAAGACTATGCCTATACAATAGTAGAAACAACCAAGTCTCAAGATAATTAAATTAAAACTAAAAGATTCCTTCCTTACGAGTCTCAGGTGAGAGGTTAAAACTTTATTTTTTAGTAACGCAGCCATCTGCTGTAGAGAAATGAAACTTGAGACTTAATTACTGTTATCTACAACTTCCAAGGAAATCTTGGAAGTCACTTGAGTGCAACAGTTTTGATCTTTTTCTGGGTTTAAAATTTTTATTATTTTATTCATATTTTCTTTAATGGTGTACACCTATGTCATTTTTATATTTTGTATAGTAAATATGTTTAAAAAAAATATTGATTTACAAATGTTTTAAATGTTCTTTGATCTAATGCTTCTTTCAACTTTATGCTGTATCCCGCATATAGCAGAGGAGATAGAAATTAGAACACACCGTTCTCAACGAACATGACATTGCGACATTGCCGTGGCGCACCTCAACGCCCCACATAGTCTTGATACCGCAGTGAGAAAATGAAAATAATTTATTGTCTCGAGTGGGAATCGAACCCACAGCCTTTTCAAAGTGCTTACTAAATTTATTTTACAGTTTTCATTTAGAAATTATATAAGAAATAAAAAGCTTTATTTGCACAAAACCGATACATCCGTTGCTCCATTAGCGGCTACACTAAGTGTCCCCTTTCCCGGAAACGACACGTAACGCTTTACAACCTTTTCTTTCGTCTTGGTTAAAAATATCCAATTTCAGGGTTCGATTCGAAGGAAATTACCAAAATTACATGTAATATAAGGATTGTAATATAAAACTATCCTATAAGTACTGTTGCGGAAACAAGTATGAAGCTGCATATATTTTTTAGCTTTACGTTATATCCCACACACGATGTTGAGACTCTCCGTTTCCCATTAAGACACTTTCGTTACCACCTTCCGTTAAATTCTTGAGTCTTGGCGTGTTGAATGACGGGAATTAAATTGCCGCGTATTACCTCGTTACCAAAGCAAGGAAATAAAAACTTAAAATATTTAATTCCCCCGAGCGGGTATCAAACTCAAACTTGCGTTTGCAGTCCACGCTTGGGTATCTGCTCCACGACGGCCTCATCCGCTGCATATTTAATGTAAAAATATTATTTTCTCTTAAAGTTTGTATTTATTGTTCTTTTATATATAATTTAAAAAAAATATGCCTAAAATATTTGAACCAGTTACCTTCCTAACTCCATTTGCTAAAACTAGCCTTATATTTTACTCACTAGATTTTAGCTTACTTTTACAATATACCACAACTGTTCTACCCGTCAACCTTGAAAGACCCCTTTATGGAAGTTCGATCGATAGATTGTCACTTAAGTAATTTTTCTTGAAATTTGTAAACCTTTTTGTAAACGTTTTTTTTTTTATATTTTTTAAGATTAAATAAAAAAATGGCGGCGTTGAGGAAAAGCGACACAATGTTAACGCGACGGTCGTGGATTCGATTTCTTTATTTAAATTTCTTTCGTCTGGCTTTCAACATACAATATTCGAATATTGAGTGGAAAAGAGAAAACGTAGTGGCTTTACATAGCTTTCGAGACATCGGGTAGTGGAACTAATGTCGCATTTTATCCTTATAGTAGTAATATATTTATATTTGCTGTAGCCGCACATGGCAGAATAGGCCGAGGGAAACTTAAGTTAAGACACTCCGTTCCCATTAAGACACTTCTGTTCTCTGCTTTCTCAACACTGTACTTTACCTCGTCAATAGACCGAAGAAATAAAAATATTGCAATTTCATTTACTTCACTGGGAATCGCACCCAGAACCTATTGCGTTTACTGTCACACGCATGTCCCCCTGCGCCACTACTGTTCTGATGATATGAATGATGAATGAATATAATTATTAAACTTATTTACTTGATCGACCATAATAGCCTTCGTAATTAAAATTAAAATACAAAAAAAACACCAATTAAACTTTAATCTCCAAACGAAACGAAACGAAACGAAAATTACATTAGAAAAATAAATAAAATAAAATAAAACATCCCTCAAAGATACTATTAACCCAGTTGAAATAAAAAAAGTCAACTTCGTTCTTCACGTAAGTTCCGGGAAAGGGGATACTTAGAGTCACTAATGGACCAGCGGATGTATCACTTTTACGCAAATAGCAATTTCGTTTCATTGCTACGAGTGGGAAGTGCCGTGCGGAGTTGGGAACCTTATTTTTTGTTTGGCTTGCCGTTTTATTTCTTACTAATTTTCTCCTGCAGGTTTATTTCGCGTGATCGAAATTACTAATATTTGCTTATTTCATGTTGCATAGCCTATAGACCTCCTCGCTAATTGAACTATTCCATACAAAAAATAAGACAGTAGTTGTACATGGGCATAAGCGTGCGACTGTAAAGGCGATAGGTTATGGGTTCGATTCTTATTAGGGAAAATGAAATATTTGTATATTCTGGTGTTGTTCTCGTAATTTTGGAAACGAATACTTATATTTTAACACTAGGTTCCCTTTATCTACTCTGCTTTGTGCAGGATATAGCGTGAAGCCAAAACAAAACAATTTATAAAATCTATAATAACGACTGTTCAGTTTTATAATATATAGTATATATAGCTAAGTTTGTTTACAGCAGACTTAAAGAAAATTGGAATTAGACAATCTACTTTTTCTCTACAAGTTAAAGCTCTCAACTTCATTTACGTGAACTATTAAAAGTAAAATCTCGTTCTTCTCGCTTCCGTAAGAATTTCGGGAAATTACTTCTTATTGCTCCGCTGCATTTCCCAGAGGAGCTTTCAGCTGACATACTAAGATTTCAGCAATCCTACGCTCACAAGTTTTGCCTGTGCATTATCTATCAGAAACACAGGAATGGAAGACTTATTTAAACACTGTGCGCGGCGTTGAGTTCCGTCACGAATTATTCTGATATATAAAACATATAACTGTAGTTTAATCTAAATTTGTTCAGTAGTTTTTACGTGATAGTGAAATAACATTAAGTAAAATTGGAAATGGCCTTTTTTTACTGTGGGAATTTTTAAAATGTCCTTTTTTATTGCTTCATAGCTTTTCCTAACATATTTACATACGAAATTTCAACTATGTAAATCTTATAATTTTGCCTGTTTTGCGTTATCTGTCAGACACTCAGCTCACTCGGATTTCATCTACGGATTCATCCATATAGCGTAAGTTTTCATAGGTAAAAATATTAAAACTGCCAAATTTTATTTGTTGTTAGTATTAAACAAAATTATCTCAGAAATTTAACAAATAATTTTCGAAACTACAATCTTAGAAATATAATCATTGATAAGATAGTTAATCTTTAATTATTAATAAGATTTGCACGTAAATCGTTTTATTATGTTGACTTAATCGCAGCTTATCCTATTAAATACGGTTAGTCCCTAAATTATTATTAAAAATGTAAGTGATTATTTAGGCATTAAGATATTAATTTCGTTCTTACTTATGAATTTAACATTTATATACATAAAATATTAAATTGAAACTTAAAAGAAAAATAATTTAAGATAACTAATTTTAATAATTGAATCCGTAATATTCTATTTCTCACGCACCGTCTAATTTTTGAGACATTGCAAGTTAAGTGGCAGCACTCAACGCCACACATTGTACTATTATCAGAGCGGAGAAATGAAAATGAGTGAGAAGCGAACTCTTAATTGTCACGTAAACAGATGATCAGCTCAGATCAGATCAGATGCTGTAGCGCTGCGCCACTATTGTTTTAAGATAGTAATTTGATTTTAATTGAATATATTATTATTCATAGTTTCACGCCGTAAACGCACATAGAATGCAGAGGGGACCTGGGAACGTAGCGTTAAGATACCCCGTTCCCATTTAGACACATTTTTCCCTTCCTCCTGATTCTGTAGACATTGAGTGTAAAATGGTGGAAGTCAACGCCGCGCTTTACCTCGTTACTAGAGCGAGGAATTGAAAATATTAAATAAATACATATGAAGCATTATATGACTTGGAGGCCAGTCGAGCTCCGCCACTCAATACTCAATGCCTCCAGAACTCGGTGGATAGTGGGAAACGGAGTGTCTTAAGTGTTAAAGTTCTCACAGCAGGGTTGCTGTGTGCGGGATACAGCGTGAAGCCGATTTATTTGATTTGATTTTATTATATGACCTTGTCACCCAAAGCAGCTTGGTCAGTCTAATAGCCTACTTAAATATCATCATTGTCGAGTATCTTGGACTGGCCTTTAAAATCTTCATCATTTCTAAAAGTAAGCAGTGTTCGCTATTATTAAGTACTATTTTTAGCTTTTAGCTTTTTTGCTTAGGGTAAGGATAGGCAAATAGAACCTAGTGCTAAGACATTTCGTGCCACCTTTTACGCCTAATTTTGAGACATTTCCTGTTAACTGGGGTCGCGGAACTCAACCTCGCGTACTATTTACCAGAACAGATAATTAAAACAATTTAAATATAATAAATTTCTCGGGTGGGGATCGAACCCATAACCGGTAACCCGTAGTTACAGACATACATTGAGACGACATAGTCACGTTATTAATTAATGAGTCATGCGAGTTAACCTATAGTTTAAATAATTTCAAAAATCTAATACAAATAATAATTATAAAGAAAAAAAATATGACTACCACTTGAAATGTTAAAAAATATTATATTTGAATCATACGACAAATATCAAACAAATACAGATTATATTTCAAAAAAGAAATATACATTCAATTTAATCTCAGTCTGTACTCTACATTCATATTATAAAGCTGAAGAGTTTGTTTGGTAGAACGCACTAATCGCAGGAACTACTTATTGGAATTGAAAATTTCCTTTTGTTGTTGGATAGTCCAAGAAATGCTATATTAAATTATGTTAATATTAATAGTTTTTTTATTTCCATATAACCATAGGTAAGCTAGTGAGGTTATATAATTGTCATTTTTGTTTTATTTCACGTGTTTACTGTATCTCGCAAATAGTAGGGTAGGCAGATGTTAACTAGTGTTATGACACCGCTCTCCACTTTCCGCTGAATTCTCGTGGCATTGCGTATTGAGTGGCGGAACTCAAATTCTTGCCTTACGTCGTTACCAGAATAATAAAGGAAAGGAAATAAAATATAAATTTTATTTTTATAAGAAAATATCTCGAGTAAGAATCGAACCCACAACCTAGCGCTAAGAGTTTCACACTTTTACTCCTGCACCACGACTGGTCTAAGCTGTATATCTCTTTGTTCGATATTAACGGACAAAAGGTCCTATTCCAAAAAGAGCATTGTCAAAATGTATCTTGAATACACGTTGAGATGTTTTGAATCTGGAACATCACCTGTGCTACTTTAATGTCTAATGTGGAGGCTTTTTTTAGCGTACCATTCATGATTTGTAATGAGTAAATACTAATTACCCTGAGAATTATACGAGGTTTTCTGAGCTGGTAGAAAGAAATATGTACATATATTATTGTCAATTTTAGAGAAAAAAAATATTTATTTGTTTATTACGTTTAGGTTATTTCCTTAATAGACGACGAAGATGATGACGTCTAAAATTTTTATAATATTTATTAGGAGGAGGGTAGTCCTTGAGTCCAGTTGTGGCGCAAGGGCACAAGTGGGTGACTGTAAGCGCGACAGATTGTATATTAAATTCTCACTGGAGGAAATGAATTATTTAATATTTTCATTTCCTCGCTCTGAAAAAGAGGCAAAAGCGTGGCGTTCCGGCACTGATCACGCAATCATCATCCAGAATTCGGCGGAAAGTGGGGAAAGGAAATGTCTTAAGGAGAACGAAGTGTCTTAACACTTAGTTTCTCTTAACAATTTTTACAATAAACACAGTGTCAGTGAGTGGTAGTCGAACCCACTACCGTCGCGTTTGCCTTCCACGCTCTGTCGTTGCGCCACTACGCAACTGCATCATATCATAAATCAGATTTAGTAAACCACTCACATATCTTCCTCAGCTTCCGGAACACAGAATACATTAGGAAGAATCGATTGTGATGGCTCCAATCCCCATGGAGTACACTAGATCTAATATTAATGACAACCGAATATTGTAAATAAAACATTTGACTCGATCGTGATTCCAAATGTGAATTGTTTTATTGGGTAGCTCGGACATGATAAATATTTAGCAACTTTAGAAGCATACGAATAAAAATACTAGTGCTAAACTAGAAAAATCAACAGTACAAATTTTAGAAAAAAATAATACTGTAATGGTAAGGCCAGTCGTCGCGCAAGGGCACAATTAAGCGCAAAATTCACAGTCGTGGAAATGAAATATTACTAATATTACAAATGTGAAAGTTTATGAGGATGGACGTTCCGTATTCCACTTTCACGCAAAACTACTAAAGGGTTTTAATTGAAACTTACAGTAATAAAGGTTGTACGTCAGAATAACACACAGGCTACAATTTATGTAAAAATGTTGTATAATTTGATCAAGTTTTGTTTTAATTTGTGGGTAGTTTTATATATAGAGTTCCAAACTACTATACGCTGCATGTCGCACACATCGGATAAGCAGAGGTCATCTAGTGTTAAAACACTCCGTTTCCCATTTTTGATTACTAGGTGTTGAGTTAAAGAACGAAAAACACCGGTCAATATAAAACCATACCATGTAATTTCATATATTTTTATGTTGAAACGTGGAACATTCTGTAAAAAACAGAAGTAACAACTAAGTTACGATGACTTCTAATACTAGTTTTGTTTTTGTTACTGGAGATTTATAATTAGTCTTGATTTATAAATTCCCGTGAATTTGAGTTAGATAACGTAGTTGTAATAATTTTATCATAATATTAGTTTTCTAGAGGCTAGTCGTGGTTACACAAAGCGTTACTGTAAACGCGACAGGAAATGAAACAGGTGTCGAGGCAAAGAGAGTCTTATCACTAGGTTCCCTCTGCCTACTCTAAAACTAAAATATTATTAGTAAATTAACGCTACAGTACACTGTCATCAGCCTCTTCATAAATGGGCATGTATGAATGGTCCGGGTAGTCCTCATGCTTTTTACGTGATCTTCCTCCAATATCTTACAGTATTATCAAACGAGGTCTTTCCTTACCTCTTTTAACGCTCACTTTTCTATTAAAAATCTTTTATACCATTCTTTCATCACTCATTCATTCGACGTGCCCAAACCAGCTGAGCACGGTCTTCTTCGTTCTCACCGTGACATCCTCGCTAGTACCTGCATTTTGTGTATCTCTTCATTGCGGATTCAATCAGCTGAGCTGACTCCGTATATCCTACCAAGAGATCGCATCTCCACAGCATTAATATTCATTTAATTTTTCTTCTGTAATAACCACGTTTCGCTGCCGTATTACAGCGTCGGTACCAACACTGCATTGTATACTGCCAAATGTGCAGCTGTGCTGATGTTTCGTCATCTTATCAATGCAGCTAAGACATCATCAGCATTCATCTCGTATCTTCTATCTCTACTGAACATACTTCAAACATATACCAGTTCATTCATTTATTCCGTCCATCCATTCCGTCTTTTATTAATTTCTTTCAAATACCAGAACATTTGTCTTTCTAGCATTCTTAGAACATTATCTGAGGATCTGAGGATACAATGCGCACTGTATCATTTGCGTGCAGCAGCAATTTACACTTAAGCCACTTACTTTATCTTCCATGTCACTTTATTTCACTCTTTGCAGATGGCGCATCCTTGTTTAACTCGCGATATGGATGTCAAACCAGGGCGTAATGTCAGCTCCTATTCACTCGCAGGCTGAGTAATGTCTGTAAAGAGACTTTATAGCCTGCAGCAAGGGTTCGTTCACATTCTACCGGGGTAGTATCTCCCATAATTTCGTTCTCACAACTCTGTCGAACGTCTTTTTCAAGTCTACAAGAGTATAGAAAACTTTTTGGTTAACAGTCAAGAAATTTTCCGTAATCATGCGAAGGGAATTAATATTTTTTTAATTCTTCTGCCATTCAACACGCAATGCCTCCAAAATTTTGCGAAAAGTGGGGAACGGGAACATCTCAATAACATTAGGTTCCCTGGTTCCCTCTACCTACACTTCTATGTGTGAGATTCAGCGTAAAGCTAAAAAGTCGTCCACTATTTTAAAATGAGACTATACCATCGTTATATTTAAACAAAAAATGCCTATAAAATATTATAATATTTTATACGTGAAGTGATCTATAAAATAATATATATAAAAAAAGTAAAGTTCAGGTGACTTTAATCATTTGAAGAAGAAAATTACCCAAGCATAGGACAAATGCGATGATATTTATTGACAACATTATAGATTACTGGGAAATACCGGACTGTAGATGCAAAGCTCCGATATTTGCGGGTAGCATTCATTTTTTTAAAATATTTTTTTGATCATTTATTAGCTTTACGTATATAGGATTGGGGAGAGACCTCGGTTAAACTTCGAACCACTAAGCCATACGTATGGCTTAATGGTCAGCGCCTGGTCGCTTATCAGGAGGCGCGGGTTCGAGTCCCGCTAAGTTCAAATTTTTATACGTTTTCTAAATATGTATTTTTCAGATATGCTCTCGGGGGGTTCTTTCATGCTTTTTACGTCACCTTCCTATAATACCATCGGTATTGTGTTCTCGAAGTTTAACTATACGTATGGCTTAATGATCAGAGCGCCTGGTAGCTTTCCAGGACGCGCGGGTTCGAGTGTTGCTACGTTTAAACTTTTATACGTTTTCTAAATATATATATAGAGAGAGGGAGGGAGAGAGAGAGAGAGAGAGAAATATATATAAGACGATAGTGTACTACTTCACGTTATAAGAAGAGAAAGAGATCACTTCACAAAATCTTAGTCAAAAGCTCTTTTCTTTGGGATGCGACTTAAAACTTCCGAAAGCAATTTTTTTTAATGACACTTTCTTATTGATTTCATGGTTGAGATTAAAGTTGTGATAAGTCACTCCGTGATCCTATACATTTCGAGCCAATATGTGGTTTCTATACTAAAGTAAAATAAATAATATGTGATTTTGTTTTTAGCTTGTATCTTGCAGATAGCAGGGTAGACAGAGGAAACCTGGGAATATAGTATTGTATTGTTCTACATTTTCCACCGAATTCTGGAAGCATTATGTGTTGAGTAGCGGAACTCAACGCCACACTTTGCCTTGTTATCACAGCGAGGAAATGTTTTCATTACCTCGAGTGGGAGTCGAATCTACAACCTGTCACGTTTACAATCGTATCCTTGTGCTACCGCCTGGCCTCCTTGGTGAAATTGTCATAATTTTCAAAAATATATATATAGTGTGAATTACACTTAAAAAATAAGTTTATTTATTATGCTCCAAAACTACGATATAAAACAAACAAATATTAAATTTACTTACATTGGATGCTATTTAACTATGCAACTAAAAAAAAAGTTCAAAATAAAATAAATGAGGCGAGTCGTGGCGCACGGATACAAGCGTGTTACAGGTTGTGGGTTTGATTTCCACTTAAGGAAATGAAATATTTAATATTGTTATGTTCCTCGCTCTGGACAAAGCTCAGCGTTGAGTTCCGCTCAACATGCAATGCCTTCATAATAACCCGTCAGGAACGGAAGCGCCTTAATAGGAACAGAGTATCTTAATAACTAGGTTCCCAGGTCCCCTAAAAAGTTAAAAGAATAGATTTAGTAATGTTAAATTTATGTATCAATCCTCTAAATGAATCAAAGTTGATGTACAATTTAAGAGTATACTACGATGTTCTAAAAACGTGTACTTTTTCATTGACTTTTGACACAAATATCGTATACTCTCGTAACTTCTTCTTATAATTGTATAGAACTAAATAATTTTACTTTCAATTTCAGCTGGAGCGTATAGTCATATATTATTTACTTAAAGGTCACCCAAATATAAAACTGCAGTATTTTTAAATAATTCAAAGCTATTATAAAACTTTTAATGTTACAATTAATTACAAATAGAATATATATTTCTTTATATTTTCCTATATATGTGAAATATATAAAAAATAACTCGGCACTTTTTTACCAAAAAACCCACGATTTCGTTTCTCAAGAAATTGAAAAACATATAAGCTATAAATTTAACTTGTATATACATACCATAACAATCCCACACATCAAGACATATCCATAGCACAGTACACACACACAAACACTCACATAGCCTTGTAATGGATTCGATTCCGATTTGGGGTAAATATTAACGCGGGCGCGGTCGTTATATGCGGCAAGTCCTCTCGCCAAACTGATACAATATGAAACTGGGGGTCTACTGCGCATGGTGGCGCGCACCCTCGTATCACCGACTGAGAGCGGAGCTGGTCGACTCACTACGAATAAATACTTGTCTGGTTTACGTTATAAGTCGCTGTTAATTCATCTATTGTTGGATATTTGAGTGTTAAGTCACTCTGTTCTTCGATTTTTTTATTGAAAAATATATTATAATAAAAAAATATATTATATATATGTTTTATGTCCACCCAGGTTTACATAATTATATTGTAAATAGAAAAGCGACGTTGAGTTCTTTCACTTAACATTTCGAAAATTGTACGGTGTATGGAAAAAATCTATTATGTTTCCCTTTGACTACCCTGTTATTGGTGGGATACAGAGAGAATTAAGAGAAAAAATAGTAAGTTGTGCATATTTTTGAAGGTAAAGGGCTTGATACGTGCTTCTTTGCGTCTAAGTAAATAAGCGTCAAATATAAACGCCACTTTTTTTTTACAAAAACGAGGAAACAAAAAAAATATTAGATCACCTTTTATTCGATGTGCTTGTTATTTTTGTATGGTACTGTGTCCTTTTTGTTCTGCAATTAAGTGTTTTCTATTCTATTCTAATAGTTCTTTTAGTAAGATCTTTGATTTTGATGATTATTATACTATAGAATATAATAGTATAGTCTGTGGTCACAGTAAATTTACCCATCCCTGACCACGGTACCTACTGGAAAGTGTTCGAAATGTCCTGTTTCTAATTATAATCTCTTCTCTATATATAATAAGACAGTAAAAATATTTTGTCTGTACATTTAGTAATTTTGACTGAAATGGATAGAGGGACACTTAAAAAGACTAATAGAAAGCAAAAAGATTTTTTTTGAATTTCTTGTCTGTCTGTCTGTCTGTCTGTCTGTCTGTCTGTCTGTCTGTCGACATATTGTTGTCCGCATTTTTCTCTGAAACTACTGAACCGATTTACTTGAAAATTTCACCAATTGCTTTG
>JAATLQ010037183.1:0-48988 GCA_013421005.1 Heliconius erato x Heliconius himera | reverse complement strand
TCGAGAAAAATTTTGTTATTTATAAATTTTTCATCCGATCGCGGCAAAATTATAAGACGCTATGAGTGACAGATGACAGCACGTCGCCACAGATAATAGATGACGTACGTCACTGCAGAAGTGAAAGAGGAAAGTATTTCGAGGATTATTTGGTAAGTCAACCATTTATATATGCAAATAGGCGAAATTAAGAGACTGCTTCTTCAATCAACGCTGTGTGTTTCGAAGTAACATAATATACTATTTGTTGCGTGGTCTTTAAGACCGTGACGTAGGGGCACAAGTGTGTGACCGTAAACGCGATGGTTGTGGGTTCGATTCCCACTCGGAACAAAATTATTATTTGTTAAGTTCCTCCACTCAACACGCAATACCTTAAAAATTTTGTGAAAAATGGAAGCGGAGTATTTCAACACTAGGTTCACTCTGTCTACGCTATACGAGATATAGCGTAAAGCTGAAAAGAAAAACAAATTTATGTTAATAATTATGAAAAAAATACTTACAGCTCGATGAGTAACAAACGATGTCCTCCCCTGAAGTCTGGCGCTGATCTTAGCAGGAGTATCTTCATCTTCTCTCTTAGGATCAAACCAACCGAAGGCTGCACCCACTACCAACACAGCTCCCAGTATCATCAAAGCCAGGAACCCGCCAATTGCAGCTTTCGTTGTTTGAGATATAACCATAGCCATTTTGGTAATACTTATCACCTTTCCAACATTATTAGCACAAAGTTATTTTTATTATGTTATAGCCAAGTCCGTGCAAAGTTTATATGGTTCATAATATTATTATCTTAATTTTATTTCCAATTCACCAAGTCCTTCACAGCTCACGTGAAAAATTATTAGGTCGCACATCAACAACGTCGAGCTTGCAACTTTTTATTATATTTACTTAAGCTAATATACGTTAAGTGGATTAAAAGGTGTTTTTTTTTTATTAAAGGCCAGTCACACCTAATGAATATTCATTTATGTTTCAATATTTTTAATGTTATATTGAGACCAGTCGTGGCGCAGGGGCACAAAGTGTGACTGTAAACGCGACTGGTTGTGGGTTCGATCCCCACTCGAAGAAATGAAATATTTATTTAAATTTCTGGTTTTCTATCTCTGGTTTCGAGGCAAAGCGCGGCGTTAAATTCCGCCAATCAACACGCAATGCTTCCACAATTCGGCGGAAAGTGGAGGACAGTGTGTCTTAACTTATTTAAAGGCCATTCACACATCAAGAAATATTAATTTATGTACGAATTTGAATATGAAATATTTATAACAACGATACCACAATAACATTATTTACAAAACTATTATTATAATTTCGATAATTTATTATAATTTAATGTTGTTTTTCATCAACAGTTTAATGATGTGTGCAAATTGTATTGTTACTGATTTAATGTTTTTCATTAAATGAAGAGTTTTAGATTAGTATAAATATTTACAGAGTAATGGCGCAGTAGGAAAGTGCCAGATATCACACGGCGTTTTTAGGTACGAATTATATTGGAAGAGAGTTTCATATTTTTCGTCAAAAGTTTAATAATATTTTGTTAAAAACAATATTAAATTTTATTTAGTGGTAATATTATAGTTTATAATCTTTACGAGAAAGCAACACGTTTGTACATATATCTTTTGTCTTATTTGTATTAATATACATTTTTCTTTGTATTCGAAAGACGTATACTATAAGTTAGTGCTTTATCTAAGAAAACTTTCCATCCAACAGACAGAGCAAGAAACAAAAATAAATATAAAAAGAGATACATAGATTTTTTTTTCGCACATTACAGGGTAGGCAGAGGGAACCTAAATCTTAAGGCACTCCTTATTCTACTACATTCCGTAATTTTTTTGTATGGAAATTGGGAAACAGAAGTGTCGTTATGGAGAAAGAGTAACCTAACACTAGGTTCCCAAGTTCTATCTGTCTACCCTGCTATGGGCGGGATACGTGAAGCTAAAAAAAAAAATAAGTACTCCCCAATTGGTGAACGTAACCCGCAACCATCATTTTCACAATACCGCTTAAATTAACGTAACAGAGTTCAATTAATTCTAGCTGCATATTGTATAAACAGAATGTTGTAATTTCAAACGAGCGCTCTATTTCTATTACAACATTTATAATCACCAATTTGTGATGTTTAGAATTATTCTATATAATAAAATGAATATTATTATGTATTTTAGAACATAATATTGGTTATTCGTTTAAATTAAATATGAGTTTAGGCATACAAAGTTGTATGGTTTCCTGGGAATATTTTACATTTTAGAATGTTGACTATTTCAGTCAATCATATGTTATATATTTACTTAAAAAATTGTTGATAAATTACTCTTTTAATTTTTATAGGTCCTGCATTACTACGATACAAAAAGAGAAAACTTGCATCCTTATCCACTTTTTGTAAAATCAAAAGCCGTGTTTTGTCATAACAGATTGAAGACAAAAATATTTTTAAAATATAAACTTTCCTATTGGCGACTCTTAGACACCTACAGATTTTGCTAAGTTTGACAGTTACTCATCCGAAATTGATTAAATTAAATAATATTTGATTATGATAATTTATATAAATAAGTATTTAGGCCTCACAGTTCATATTGTAAATTTCGTAAACGTTTGGCAAAAAGTTCTCGGAAGCTAAGTTATATTGTTATAATCTTTATTTCCCTTTAAATGGCGAATAATATACATACTCGTATACACTGTATAATATATTCCAAATTTAGAAATTGTCAAAGTTTCTATTAATTTGTTAATTACATGAATCTTAATAACTACAAATTATTAAAATATGGCTTTTTTAAAATTCTGAAGAGGGCAAGAAAATATAGACTTTTGGTTGACTAATTTTATTGATTTAAAGTGCTTAAAATTTAAATAACTGTTTCTAATATCATAATATTTTTATATTTTTCCATAATGTAAAACAAAATAAATATAATATTTTATACAGCGTGCGAATGAGTGGCAAGCCTACTTTCCACTTGGGACTCACGTGCTAAGTGGCAAGATAAGGGCGCGACGAGTTCACGTTTTCTTCACTCTTGTTACCCATTCAGTTCAACTATGTATAGTTAGTTATATATTATAATAAATATGCTTTATTGCACAAAAAAAAACATATACAGAACCCACAAGGTTCGACTCCCACCCAAGGAAATTAAATATTTCATATTTAGCGTTGAGGCAAAGCGCAGCGTTGAGTTTCGCAACTCAACACGCAATGCCTGCAAAATTTGGCGGAAAGTGGTGAGCGGAGTGTCTCAACCCTAGGCTCCCTCTGGCTACCATGCTACAGGGATACAGAGTGAAGCTAAAAAAACAAAATTAACAAACAAATTTATAATACTAATTAAAAAGTAAAATAAGGCGGCCTTATCGCTCAAAGCTATATCCCCACTTTCCACCGAATTCTGGAGACATATTGTGCTGAGTGGCGGTACTCAACGCCGCAAAAGTTGGGAACAAATTCGCTCTGCCTATTACTCTGCTTATTACATTAGGCATTGCTATGTACGGGATGCAGGTGAAGCAAAAAATAATATTTATTTGCTTCATTCTCTTTGGCTATTCCGCCTCAACTAAAATTTGTAATAATTATAAATCTCTCTGATATTAACGTGTACCCAGAATTCTGTAATCAAAAAATAAGATATTATTCTTATTTATTTGTTTTCCTTATTTTACTCCAGAATTCCGCGGAAAATGTGAAGCAGACTATCTTAGCACTAGATTCCCTCCACTTATCCTGCTGTGTGTAGGATACAGCGTGAAGCTCATTTATTATTTTTTTTATCAGCTTCACGCCGTATGCGCTGTCCCGCACGCAGCAGGGTAGGCAAAGGCAGCCTAGTGTTAAGGCACTCCGCTCTCCACTTCCCGCCGAGCTGCGTGTTGAGTGGCGGAACTCAACGCCGTTCTTTGCCTAGACACCAGAGCGAAGAAATGTAAATAAATATTTTATTTTCTCGAGTAGGGATTGAATTATTTTATACTATTTAAAAAAAATATATCGATGTTTATTCGCCAAAATGAAAACGAAAAACTAAAATAGCCATAATCATATAGACTAGGCGGTTGAAAACGCTAATTAAATAATATTTTAGTCCCGTATATATGAAAACGCGAAGTGAGGAATGGAGTGTCTTAACACTAGGTTCCCTCTGCCTACCCTGCTGTGTGCGGGAAACAGCGTGAAGCTGATATAAAATATATGTGAAAAAAAAAGTAAATAATTTCGACATTTACGAGAACAATATATCATGTAACATTATATTTTTAAGACAAAATAATATATTTCGTAGAATAATTTATCATACTTTACAAGAAAACTACAAGTTAAGTTTAAAGAGTGTTTAATGGTTCTTTTGAAACAGTACTTCATAATACAAGGAGTTGAATTTTAAGAGTTCGTTCAATCTGTACGTAGCACTATGAGAATATAGAAATAGAGACAGGAGACATTCTAAAGATGTCGAATTCAATTTGCTACCTAACCGGGTAGGCCTAGTAGTAGTGACCTAGTAGTAGGGACCTAGAAACTTAGTGTTAAGACACTCCTTTCCTATTAAGACACTTTGGTTCCAAATTTCCGTCAAACTCTGGAGGCATTTCGTTTTGACTAGGACTCAACGCCGCGTTTTACCTCTTTACCAGAGCGAAGAAATGTAAATATTAAATTTATAACCGCCGCACACTTGTGCCCCTACAGCACGACTGGCCTCGAAATTAGTGACATATTGTTATTTGAAGAGGATATTTTATATCACATTTTTTATTAATTAAAGCCACGATGACTTTAATTTGCTGGATTTCACGATATTTGTCAGTTCGATTCTCACTCGAACTTAGAATTCGTTCTGAATTACTTTTTTTTTGTTTGCAAAATAAAACAAAATTCGGTGTTGAATTCCGCACTACAACATGCAATCTCTCGAATTAGAGCAGATAAATAATAGTACTTGCAATGGTACATTTATGTTCCTTTCCAACAACAATGTTTATTCTCCTATAATACGTTCAAGGGGAAGTTATTCAAGAATTTGGGTTCCGTATTGTACCTACATTTTCGAGTACCTCGAGTTATTACTCTTCAGACTAAATTGTTTGAAATAATTACTTAATTCATTTCTGATTTGAAAACAAAATATAACATTTTGAATTAATATATTATATTGCACTTAGTAGTTACTAGCACGAATGAGGTCAGTCGTGGCTCAGCGACACAAAGTGTGACTGTAAAACCGACTGGTTGTGGGTTCGATCGCCAGTCGAGGAGATGAAATATTTACTTAAATTTATATTTCCATTTCTTCGCTCTGGTAAAGAGGTAAAACGCGGCGTTGAGTCCTAGTCAAAACGAAATGCCTCCAGAATTTGACGGAAATTTGGAACCAAAGTGTCTTAATAGGAAAGGAGTGTCTTAACACTAAGTCTTCTAGGTCCCTCTGCCTACCCGGTTAGGTAGCAAATTGAATTCGACATCTTTAGAATGTCTCCTGTCTCTATTTCTATATTCTCATAGTGGTACGTACAGATTGAACGAACTCTTAAAATTCAACTCCTTGTATTATGAAGTACTGTTCCAAAATAACCATTAAAACTCTTTAAACTTAACTTGTAGTTTTCTTGTAAAGTATGATAAATTATTCTATTGTGTAATATTTTGTCTTAAAAATATAATGTTACATGATCTGGGGGCACGGCAGTGCCCCCGCCAAGTCGAGCAATATATTATTCTCGTAAATGTCGAAATTATTTACTTTTTTTTTTCATATACACGGGACGTTATATCTAAGTTATTATTTCTAAAAACTATCTTATCTAAAAACTAAAGTTATTATTTAATTAGTTCTTTCAACCGCCTGGTCTATACGATTATGGCTATTTTGGTTTTTCGTTTTCATTTCGGCGAGTAAATGTCGATATTTTAAATTGTATAAAATAATTCGATCCCTACTCGAGAAAATGAAATATTTATTTACATTTCTTCGTTCTGATGTCAAGGCAAAGCGCGGCGTTGAGTTCCGCCACTCAACACGCAATGCCTTCAGAACTAGGCGGAAAGTGGGTATCGGAGTATCTTAACACTAGGTTCACTCTGCCTACCCTGCTGAGTGCGGGACAGCGCATATATAGCATATACAGCGTGAAGCTGATAAAAAAATAATAAATCAGCTTCACCCTGTATCCTGCACACTGCAGGCTAAGCAGAGGGAACCTAGAGCTAAGACACTCCGTTTCCCACTTTCCGCGGAAATTTGGAAGCATTGCATGCGTGAAATGTAAATTGCATGCAGAGTGTATGAGTCAAACCCAAGTCGAACTCACAAGCAGTCGCGTTTACAGTTACACTTTATGGCCCTGCGTCATGACTGATCTCAATTTTTTTTTACAACACAGCATTGTGGCGGAGAGTCTTAACACTATGTTACTTCTTTTTTGTTTTATTACAAAATAAGAAAAACTAATAAATAAGAATAAAAATTGTACGCCTTATTTTTTAGTTACAGAATTCTGGATACACGTTCATAACAGAGAAATTTATAATTATTAGACATTTTAGTTGAGGCGAGGTAGCCAAAGAGAACGGAGCAATAAAAACAAATAAATATTGTTTTTTTGCTTCACCTGCATCCCGTACATAGCAATGCCTCATGCAATAAGCAGAGGGAATTTGTTCCCAATTTAGTGTTAAGGCACTCTGCTTCTATTGACACACTTCAATTTCTTTCTTTCCGCCCAATACTGAAAGCACTGCGTGTTAAATAGCAGAACTCAACGCCGCTCAACCAAAAAAAATACAGTCATTGTTTATATATGTACGTATAATTGTATGTAATATTTATGTATGTACATTAATTTATATATAGTTATTTTTATTTAAAGTACTTAACATATAATAAATGTATTATATAATAAAGTGTCGAGGACAAGCGCGGCGTTGAGCTCTGCCCTCAACGCACAATGCCTTCAGAATTCGGCAGAAAGTGGGGAACGGAGTGTCTTAACACTAGGTTTCCTCTGTCTACCCTACAATGGGCGGGAAGCTGATTTTTATTTTTTGTTGTTAAATATATTGTATAGATATTCTTGATATATAATTTTATTAGTAAATTTGCTATAATAATGTTGATACATAAATATTTCAATCAGAAATCACTCGATAAGTGTAAATCACAGGAAACGTTAACAAATAACATGAAAATGTGTATGTTAATATAAATACATACAAAGTGAAGGACGGAAGGGATGCCACTCGACGTCTATACAATGCAGTCAACTCGACAACCTACATATTATGAAAGCTAAACAAACGTTACAAAGCAACAAAGAAACACGTTTATGTGGTTTTTTTTATTTTTAAACTTCACACTTTCTCTCGAGTAGGGTGGATCGGAGGAACCTAGTGTTAAAACACTCCGTTGTCTACTTTCTAGCTGAATTCAAGACATTAAGTGATGACTCGCTAAGCAACCGCAATTTTGTTAGATTAAGGAACTGATCATAATTAAACCTATGATCGAATTACCACTAATGGGAATCGAATCCATGACCACATGCTTTAAGTCAACATTTTTTTTTAATATTTAGTTGTTATAACAACGTAATAATCTGTAACATGCTGTCAAGTACAACCTTATTAAGTACTAGAGGGCGCGCGCAGCTTCGCCCGCTTTTTAGGAGTGAATTCTAAAAAAAACCACGTTCAATAAAATATTTTTAAGTCTGAATTTAATTTTTTAGAGGACGCGCGCGGCTTCGCCCGCTTATTAGGAGTGAATTCTAAAAAAAACACGAAACACGTGTTCAATAAAATTGTTTTAACAGTCCGAATTTTAATTTTTATAAAAATCGGTAGCAATTTAAAGATTTCTCCATATAAACTTTCAACCCCTTATTTGAACCCTTAGGGGGTGAATTCTTAAAAACCATGAAACACGTGTCCAATGAAATATTTTTAAGAGTCTAAATTTCAAATTTTATAAAAATCGGTACAGATTAAAAAAAAATTCCATACAAACTTTCAACCCCTATTTCATCCCTTTAGGGTTAAAATTTTTCAAATTCCCTTCTTAGTGGATGTCCAGAATATGAAAATAAACACCTCCCCAAATTTCACGTTTCTACGCACAGCGGTTACGGCTCTGCGTGCGTCTTACCTCAGTCAGTCAGCACAAGTCCTTTTATATATATAGATTACCTGTACCAGGGAGCTGTAGACTAGATGAACATGTCGAGCAAATACAAATATTACAAGCTACAATTTTGTACGGTATATGAATGTTATATGTAATCTTAAGTTATATATAAAGAGAGTTTTTAATGAAAAGTATATTTTTTTTTATCTTTAAGCTGTATCCCGCACACAGCAGGGTAGACAGAGGGAACTTAGTGTTAAGACACTCCGTTCCTATTAAGAGACTTCGGTTTCCAAATTTCCGTCAAATTCTTGAGGCATTGCGTTTTGATTGGGACTCAACACCTCTTTATCAGAGCGAAGAAATGTAAATATTAAATATATAATTTCCTTGTGTAGGAATTGAACCCACAACTGGCCGCGCTTACAGCCGCACACTTATGCCCCTACTGCACGACTGGTTGGACAAATTAGTTACATATTGTTATTTGAAGATGATATTTGATATCACATTTTTTATTATTTTCGCGATTTCGCGATATTTGTCAGTTCGATTCTTACTAAAACTAGGAATTCGTTTTGAATTACTTTTATTTCTTTGTTCCCCACTTTCCATCAATTTCTGGGGGCATTGCGTGTTAAGTGGCGGAACTTAACGCCGCGCTTTCCCTTTGACACCAGATCGAAGAAATGAAAATATAAATGTAAATAAATGTTTCATCTCCTCGAGTGGGGATCGAACCCACAACCAGTCGATTTACAGGCACACTTTGTGCCCCTGCGCCACGACTGGCCTCAATAAAATATAAAGCCTGGAGTATAAAATATAAGACATACATATCTATATTTGTAATTAAATTGTAACTTGTAATTTATTGGTGGCATTTATCATTACAATATAACACAAAACAATGATTTATTATTTTTTTGTCTGTTTGTCTGTGCGTTTATTCACGCTAGTCTCAGAAAAGTTTCCAATATTATACTTACGCAAACTTCCCTTAATATTTTTTTTCATTTAGTTAAGTAGTGTTGAGTAGCTTAGCGTAGCGGGCATCGAACTCACAACCTATCGCGTTTACAGTGACATGGAAGAAATTATTATTAAAATTTTAATTAATTAGGTATATAATTAGTTAAAATCAATCACAAGCTCTTTCTCATAGCGGCATATTTGGATTCAAATCAGAAGTAAAGATTATTTTCTAGATTAAATCTTTTTTTATATCAAAAAATTGTACATATAGCTATAGTGTTATTATATGTAAACTTAGAATATAATTTTTAAATTTATTTCTTTAAAAAAATCCCGTCCTCACTGTACGTGGTATCATTTCAAAGAGCCATAAAATGAAGTAGAGATTTTATTTAAGATTTTTCTTCAAACGTGTGCATCCGAGCTGGTGATATTTTTACTTATAATATTTATTTTTGAATTTCAGAAAGAGAATCTGGCTCATAAATTAGATAAATATTTTAAATATAATCTGAATTTTATTGAATATGACCACTCAACTTTAGTTTTACTCAATAATTTTTATATATCAATTTTAAGGCTTAATTCCATCGACTAGCTTAACTTAAGTTGGATTAGAGTTCTGGACATAAAAGAAAAACTTTTATAGGCTTTTATATTTTGTTTTCTGTCTGCCTTTTTCTATTTCTGTTCTATTTTTCTCAAGGTCGCGCGGAGGTCACGATGAATTTAATATAAAATCTCGGTATAGTACTGAAAAAAGATTGTCTATCTATTCGTGACCACGGACTATTTCAAAGTATTCGAAACATAAATGTTTAATAATCCTGTATAGTTTCATTTAAAATGTGTAATAATTGCGAAAATCAAAGATTTTATTTTATCCATATAATATACTTATGTACGGTACACGTATCATTACATTATGTAATTACATAAAAACGCAAATTTACTCCTATTAATATAGAAACATTACATACATATTAGGTGTTGTTAATGTTCAAAAATATGTCGCAGGGCAAGAAATAGCCTTCAACAAGGGATGGTGAAAGAAGTACGAAAAACGGTATATACAGTTAGCTTACTAGAATAGAATAACTACTTCAGAACATCATCATACTGAAAAAAACACAAGGTTCTAGTTTTTTCCCGTAGCAAGTAGGAAGAGGGAACCTAAAGTTACGTCACCTCAATCCACACTCTCCGCAGAGTTTTCGAGACATTGCGGCTTGAATCACGGCACTCATTGCTGCACTTCACCCAATAAAGTACAACCTACGGAATATAAATAAACTCGAACGAATGATTATACGTCATTGCCCCGAGTGGAGATCGAACCCGCAACCTTGGCGTATTACCATCAGACTCTGTCCAACTCGTGATATAACAATTCGTGAGATATAAATAGCAGTAATATAATAATAATTTATAAGGAAAGAAAGGGAAAATGAGAAATAATTGCGGAACGTACGTTCAAATGTATGAGGATTCTCATTTAGACATTCAACGTTATTAGTGTAGTGACGTTGCGTTCTAGTAACAATTTAGTTGTCATTATTACATTTCTGGACATGAAATAGGTCACCAGAGGTATACCATTACGCCTGGACGAATCTCATTTAATTACATATAAACACTATCATATATCTATGTATTCTAGATAGTTATTGTATGTATGAGATACAATGCTAAGGTAGTATCGTGAATCTTAAAATGACTTTATTATTTTCCATATTTAAAATATTTCCCGTTACTAACTGACTGACAGACAACAGACAGAAGAAACTTTCGGACTTGAATGTGGACGATTGGAAGCGTCAAGGCGTTCGGGCTTAGCAGAAACTCTTAAAAAAATTTGAGGACTTTTGAGAAAAGAAGAAACCCTACAACTCTGCTGCGTGATACAGCAAGCGGAAGACGTGCAGAAGGCACACTTCGATCCCATTAGGCATAGATGGAATCAACTTGTTTCGTATGCACAGTCTTATACACTATTTTGGTTCCAAATCAGCCACAGCAAATGTTCCTCGCCCTTCACTTCCTCTACTACTGAATCCTGAAGGGTAAATAGATAACTAAAATAAAGAGAAAAACAACTTGTTGATTGTTTTATCTTAATTTGCAGATTCTTTAAGCCTGGATGTTGATAGTACAGAATCTCTAATACCAACAAATTTTATGTATATTTACCAATAGGAAATCTGCCAAGTGCTACAATGTTGGCGTAAACAAAGATAGTTGTACTGATGGTATTGAGTAATTGAGTAATTAGCCACAGTGCTGAGTAATTTTGTGGGTAAGTTGACTCCTGTATGGAAGGTTAACAGCTTCTTGGACTTTTTGTTGCGATTTGAGGTTCATCCAACTTACCCTTTCTTGCGACATAGTTTATGTCTAAAAAAGATGAATCGTGGACGGCGGCTCGTCAGATAAAATAGGTGAAAATGTTATTGTTTCCCAAGGGTCGATACTTCCTGCAACACATAAATTATTTGCTGAAGCCTGGAATTTTTGGATACGCAGATGATAACACAGTAGTTGAGAGCTACATTATCAAAGCAACTGCTACTGGGCCTATTGTCTAGGCCTATAGTGAAAACGTGGTTGGGCGCTCTAATTTGACCCTCAAGGCATTGACCTAATTGGGGAATGGGAGGCTGGTCAAATTTAAAGCATTACGCACTAAGAAACTACCTGTTTATCGCTAAGAAACGGTCATTTGAGTTGTTTTCGTCTTTCCGAATTGTATGACTCACAATAAACATTTTTTTCGAACTTCTTGACATTAATCTCTTGTCAATTCTTAACTTCGACTCTTATATAATAAACAAACTTACGCAGTCAACTCTATAGTCACAGGTTGACCGACGAAGACTGATGCAACATAGTTGCCTATTAGTAAGAATAAAATTTGTATATGTGGCAGCCCTGTTGCTGCCCTTCCTCTATGTTATATTGTCTATAGCAAGCCATATCAAAATAGGTATAGTAATATAGCAATAAAAATGAATACAGTAAGCTATAAATATAGTATAGAAAGAAAAACTTTTCACTTTATTATGAATGAACACAGTACATTAAATAATTTAAGTGACAATTCTTGCTAGCGAAAGTCGTACTCAAATACTGAAAATATAAATTTTATTTGAATATCAATCATTCCTATTTTTGGTTGCCCTTTGAAATTGACAAAAATTAAATTTTCTAGACTCATATTATATCTTAAAGATTTTGTTAAAAAAGGTTATTATCTAAGCTTCTTTATAACGTGATCTTTATTTATCAAATTTATGTATTGTGTTTATTTTAAGAAAACATATTTACATAAGGTAGATATGTTTTCTTAAAATAGACACAATCTAATCATTCTATATTCTGGATATGCACTAAAAGACGATTTCTCGAAATACCTATAGGAGAAAAATAATGATATTTTATGTTTTTCAATCCAAGCATACGAAATTACGAACTACAGTATAAATGCAGATATATTTTAAATAATTATATGTATAAATAATTATCCGTAGGTACTTACACCAATATAGTAGTAAGGCTAATATAATAATTTATTTTTGAACGTTAATTCTGTAATGATTCTAATAATCTATATATATAAAAGGACTTGTGCTGACTGACTGAGGTAAGATGCACGCAGAGCCGTAACCGTTGATGGTAGAAACGTGAAATTTGGGCAGATGTTTATTTTCATATTCTGGACATCCACTAAGAAGGGAATTTGTAAAATTTTAACCCTAAAGGGATGAAATAGGGGTTGAAAGTTTGTATGGAAAAAATTTTTAATCTGTACCGATTTTTATAAAATTTGAAATTCAGACTCTTAAAAATATTTCATTGAACACGTGTTTCATGGTTTTTAAGAATTCATCCCCTAAGGGTTCAAATAAGGGGTTCAAAGTTTATATGGAAAAATCTTTAAATTGCCACCGATTTTTATAAAAAATTAAATTCAGACTGTTAAAAATATTTTATTGCACACGTGTTTCGTGTTTTTTTTAGAATTCTCTCCTAATAAGCGGGCGAAGCCGCGCGCGCCCTCTAGTAAACAATAAATTCTATACCTAGATTTGAACATTTTATGCCTATGAAAGCTGAAAACAGGGTTATGTCCCAAGGTTCACATTGCATCCATTACAAAGGAAAAGGGAAAACAACCATAAAGTAAATGTGGAAGATATGAATAATTCACATACAAAGATATTACAGAAAATTTACCAAGTTAAAATTCTTTGCATATACTAGAAGATATTGGTGCATGATTAGTCTACGTAATGCTAATGAGTTTCTTCTCATTTTTTTCTCTTCTATTTTCTGCTTCACGCTGTATCCCGCATGTAGCAGAGTAGATAGAAGGAGTCTAATGTTAAGATACTTCGCTCCACACTTACCACCGAATTCCGGAGGCATTACGTGTACAATGGCGGAACTCAACGCCGCGTTTTGCCTCGACATCAGAACGAAGAAATGAAAATAATCATTTTCTCAAATGCTAATCGTATCTACAAACTGTCGCGTTTATAGCCAGACGCTTGTGCCCCTGCACCACAACTGACCTTACAATGTGTCTGTGTGTGTTATGTTTCATTATATATGTGTAAACGTTAAATTTGAACCAATTAAATTACTACGATTTTTTATTCTATTTCATCAATTTGTAGATACGGCTTTAATAATGTTGATGGTGACGCAATTTTTAATCTTCTTTATTTTCTTCAGCGGGGTTAGCAGGGAGAATCTAGTGCCGACGAATTTTTCAGGCTGGTCTATCGAACCCACTATCACAATCTCACTTCGCCACTATGGCGTTGACTTTATCATAATCTACTTTACTACTATGGTTTGAAAAATGATGAATGCCTTTGCTAATATTACATATTATTATATAAAGCTTTAGTATTTAGATATTTCGCATATACGTACGTATAGTGACCCCAATTAACCATTCTCTTTGGGCAAATACATTTCGTGTTTCTTTTGTTCGCTTAGCAAAAAAGAACTATGTAGGTCAACAGTTGTGTAAAATATGTTATTATTTATGTAAAACCTAACCTTTGAACAATGTATATTGACGTTATCTTGTCTCTATCTCAAATTTTTAGTTTTTTTATCAGCTTCACGCTGTTTCCCGCGCATAACAGATAGGCAGAGGTAACCTAATGTTAAGACACTCCGTTCCCCATTTTCTAAAAAATTCTGGAGGCATTGAGTATTGAGTGGCGGAATTTAGCGCCGCGCTTTATGTAAGAAATATAACGAAACATTTATAAGCTAAACGAAGTTTCTTACAACAACGTAACAAATATATCGTTTATTAGTTTTATTATAATCTGTTATAGGACGAAATAATATCCTTCTACTGGATTATTACATTTCATCAATATGAAAAATAGATCTATTGATTTTAAATAGAATCTGGAGCAGATAAATTTTTATATATTTCTTAAATTGGCTTTTACTCCAATAGTAGAATAATAAATATTCATACATATTCATATTATATTCACATAAATAATGTAGGTTAACCTTTCATTTATTCTATATTATATGTTATCATGTGCTCGCTCTGGTAACGAGGCAAAGCGCGGCGTTGAGTTCCGCCACTTAACACGCAATGGGAATCAAATCGAATTCGGTGGAAAGGGGTTGTCAAGTGGGTCTAATTGAGAACGGAGTGTCTTAACACTAGATCCCCATGTTCCCTGTGCCTACTCTGCTTTGTGCGGGATACTCCGTAAATCTAAAACTTTCATCTATCTAATATTGTCATTATAATTTAAAATGATGAATACACTTAGATCTTCTCTTACTTTACTTATATTAAAGTTAATTATAATAAAATTTGATCAAAGTTGAAGCTTGAACAAATTACAAGTCAAATTATTACTGGAAAACAGCTTAGTAGTAACATTAAAATTAAAATCCTGTTTCAGAGGTTAAATTTACTCTTCGATTAGCCTTAAATTTGGGATAAAATTAATTTTATTTTGTAATTGGTTTTTAACTAGCCAAATTTTCGTTCAGATTTCATTAAATAGAGAGTATATAATAAATTAAAAAATACTAAACTAAAATTGAGGCCAGTCGTGGCCCAGGGGCACAGAGTGTGACTGTAAAATCGACTGGTTGTGGGTTCGATCCCCACTCGAGGAGATGAAATATTTACTTACATTTATATTTTAATTTCTTCGCTCTGGTGTCGAGGCAAAGTGCATCGTTGAGTTCCGCCACTCAACACGCAATGCCTCCAGAACTCCGGCGGAAAGTGGGGAACGGTGAGTCTTAACACTAGGTTCCCTCTGCCTACCCTGCAGTGCGCGGGATACAACGTGAAGCTGATTTTAAAAAATACTATGCAATTAGTCGATGGGAAGTCGTGGTCAAACGAGAACGTAATGAAAGATATAATTTTTTTTAAGTATTAGATTTTTCACTCCAAGTTCAAACACATGACAAATTAGCCGATTTAAACCACAAATAAATCTGTTTATAGTATTATTTAGTTTGAGCAAAGCGGTGGAGGAAAACGGTTCTTTTACAGTAATAAAAAATGTTATATTTTTTAACCAATAATATTATTGAATTCGTTTTATAACAGCACAGCACAGCGTGTGACTGAAAATGCATCGGTGGTGGGTTCAATTTCCCCTTTCTCCAAAATTGAGCGAAAAGTGCCCAAAATTTTAAATATTGTGTAGTATCTATAGACTAGCTTCCTTGTTTTTATCGTGCGATGTGGGAAGAAAGGCTTGAGGCTGTTTTTTTTAACGAAGCTTATACGCTTTATATACGAGTAGATATAAGTTAACAATGCTAAACAATAATCACGTTCGGTAGAATTCAAAAATACGTTAAGAAAAAGGAATAAATAAAAATATTTTAATTCCGTATAAGTATTACTCCGTATAGTATTAAATATTATTTATTTAAGAGCAGCTAGCATTGTAATAAAACATTGAATTCTTTATTTAAAGAAAACAACTAAATCGATTGTGAGAAGAAGTGAAGTATACAATATATTTATGCTATCATGGCAGTTTATAAATATTATTTGTAAAAAACGAAAATTAAATAATTTATATTATTAGATTTTGTTTTATTAACATATAAAAATTAAGGCCCAGTGGCCAGTTAATTGAGGCCAGTCGTGGCGCAGCGGCACGAAGTGTGACTGTAAAACCGACTGGTTGTGGGTTAGATCCCCACTCGAGAAGATGAAATATTTACTTAAATTTATATTTCCATTTCTTCGCTCTGGTGTCGAGGCTAAGCACGGCGTTGAGTTCTGCACAACTCACTCAACACGCAATGCCTCCTGAATTCGGCAGAAAGTGAGGAACAGAGTGTCTTAACACTAGGTTCTCTCTGCCGACTCTGCTGTGTGCAGGACACAGAGTGAAGCTGATTTATTTTTTTTATTTAAAAATTAATTAATTGAACTATTTTAGGTTATCATTTCTGAGGTTATTGCAACTAAACATAAGGTGTTGATTATTTATTCCACCAAAATAAAGTAATAATTTAATTATTTAGCTTCACTACATGTCCCGTATATAACAAAGTAGGTAGAGGGAATCTTCACTTTCACTGTAATTTTTTACAGCATTCATTGTCAAAAACGAGAGTTCTCAAAATTAAAATATAGAAAAAGGAAAGTTAAGAGACACACTACTAAGTTTTCAAATAAAAACTAAATCAAATTTTCACTTTAAAATTCGAAATTTTTCTGAAAATATATTCAGGCTATATTCAAGTGATTCACGCCATACGAGAAGGATTACTCGCACGAATCGTTACGGTCACCACTAGGCAATAATTTACTTTCTTATCGCACTATCCGATCCGCTGAACAAGATTCTATCCGAACAAACTATATATAGATAGATAGATGAATATGTTTAGCTTTTGAATGATTAGAGATTTTTTGCCTCAGATTAGATTTACCTACATACGTATAATTAATGATTATTTTTTTTTATCAGCTTCACGCTGTATCCCGCACACAGCAGGGTAGGCAGAGGGAACCTAGTGTTAAGACACTCCGTTTCAAACTTTCTGCCGAATTCTGGAGGCATTGCGTGTTGAGTGGCAGAACTCAACGCCGCGTTTAACCTCGACACCAGACCGAAGAAATGGAAATATAAATTTAAGTAAATATTTCATATCCTAGAGTGGGGATCCAACCCACAAACAGTCACACCTCGTGCCACTGCGCCACGACTGGCTTAATTAATAATTAGTTAATTAATGATTATTTTTGCTGTAAAATTATAAAAAATACAGTTACATGTATTTTTCTTCTGTAAGCATAAGAAACGTGAAAGTTTATACATTATTATTAAAACTTTCATCATATTATTCATAACATTTGAAGTAAAATATGTTAATACAAAACGAATATAATAAATCTTCGTCCTATCTTATTTGACTTCTAGAGGCCAGTCGTGGCGCAGCGGCACGAGGTGTGACTGTTAAACCGACTGGTTGTGGGTTCGATCCCCACTCGAGGAGATGAAATATTTACTTAAATTTATATTTCCATTGTCTTCGCTCTGGTGTCGAGGCTAAGCGCAGCGTTGAGTTCTGCCACTTAAGTCAACTGGGGAACGGAGTGTCTTAACACTAGGTTCCCTCTGTCTACCCTGCTGTGTGCGGGATACAGCGTGAAGCTGATTTTGCAATCACAGCATACCTTTAGTATCAGCAAAAAGTAGAATCAAAAGAGATTACATTTGAATACATACAAGAAACGCCACACAGTATTTACACTATCGGCATTATATGAAAAAAGCTTTTACACATTGTCCAAAGCAAATAAAAGGCCAAAATTGTACTCGGCTACGTAAAACCGTAATGTAATGAATGACTGAATAGACAGAATCGGTTTTAGTGAATGTACAAATTTTTCTCATGCGGGCCGAGAATAACCCTTATCCGTATAAAAGCTGAATACAGAAGTCGACGTAATTCATTTGAGTATAACGAAACTGACCTAATTAGGTGACCATCAAAGATATTAAAATTTTGCTGTTTTCATAATAATAATTATTATTTTTCTTGTTGTAAAGAAAATAATGTTATTAAATAACAAAATGTATGAATAAATAATATTGTATAATGATATTGTACTTCAGTTACGAAATCTCTGAATATAATTGGACATTTTTATGTAGTAAAAAAATATAAGAAATAAAGCGAATTATTTAGAAACAAATTATATTAACAAACGGTAAGAAATACGTTTACGTGTACACGTAGTGATTAGGTGAAATAATAAAGAAAGTGGATATTTTAGGTTGAAATTTTACTGAGGCTTTTGATATGCTTATAATTTGAAATTGAAATAGTAATACAACGAATTGTACTTAGCTACTGATTCTGATTGGACAGAATATGGATTACGAAGTGATCTGTCTCTCTGCTTACTAAATACCGTATCGCTGTTTGATGTGTTGAATAAATTTGTTATTTCATATCTCATTTGTTATCATAAAAAATCATTGGGTCACTGTTAAGTTATTATGATCATCGATTACCAATATTTTTTTGAAACATGCTCGGAACCCAGGACAAAAACCCAAAAAGATATGGTTCCATAATCAAAAATGAATCAATTTTAGTATAGGAACATTTAGCACCATACTTTTTTTTCATTAATTTTATTTTTGCGTGATTCATGAACATACTGACTTGACCTAGACTGAATTAAATATAGATTTTTTCAAGAAGTATATAAGAATTATTAAAAATCAAGTTACTATTTATAAATCCAATTTAGCCGTTTAAGGTTTTAGCCAAATTAAGATATTTCAAGCCATAAAAACAATCAGTAAAATTTCTGATTTCTCCTGAAAATAACTACAATATTTCATGTTTCCACTTAATTCGTGTTAAATACCCATAACTTATTCTTAACCACTCTTTTAGACACCATACATGCGTGTCAGTAAAAATTTTTATGTTTCCCCTAAGTCACTAAATATTAGAAAATACGCCGTAAAGTGTAACATTTCATTTATAAATAGTACTATGGAAAATTTATTATGAAAAAATGTGTGGATTTGAACCTTTTCACAGAATTTTTGTAATGTTTCATAACTAAGGGGTGCTAAATAAAAGTAATAAATGATACAATAACTTATAACAAAAATGGAAGCCTGTGATAACTCATACAGCAGAAATAACTTAGTAAAATGTTTTGGTTTTTCCAAGTTATTTCTGAGTAATTAGAGCCTCTTAGTAATCCATAAAGGGATATTGATAAGAGTTATGCAACGAAATGTAATGTTTTTATCTGCGGAGTAAGAAGGAGGTCTATTTTTTTATGTTTGTTACCTCAGAACTTTTGACTGGGTGAACCGATTTTGATGATTCTTTTTTATTTTCCGTGTGGTCCATTTTTGATATTGTTATCCATGAGAAAATCATACAAGCCAGTAAAATTGAACGGAATGTGGGGAACCGAGAGTCCTTACACTACCCTTTACCCAATTATACAGTTATATCTCTCTCTCTTCCTGCCTCTCTCTCTGCCTCCATGTATAGTGTATGGCAGTAATATACCAAAAATATTATTTTGACAATAACAAAAAACAATAAACACAAAACTAGAAAAAAAACAATTACTGTTAAAAATTCACAGGCATCAAGAAGCGTTTTCTTCTTGATGTTCCGTGAATAAATCTGAATAAAACCGCGCTATCAAAATAAGAACCACTTGAACAAGTCGCCGCAAACTAAATTTAATAAAAAGATTAAAGATGACAGCTTAAGATTTTCGGGTAAAGAAATCAAATTGACCTTGCTGGGGATCCCTGTAATAAAGCCGACCCTAATTGAATAACCTTTTAAAGAAATATTCTACCCTACAATGAACTCTATGTTTATTGTATGTCTACTGATGTTTACGGATAAATTATATTCTTCATTTATATAGGTTCGATTCCCATTCGAGGAAATTAAATCTGACGTAGAGACAAAGTGAGTCCTTAAGTCATCAGAATTCGGCGGAAAGTGGAGAACGGAAGTGTCTTAATAGGGACGGAGTGCCACAACACTAGTTTCCCAGGTTCCCTCTGCCTACCCTTTATTATACTCATAGCAGAGTATAAAAAAATAATTTCCATCTCAATAAAATAGTAAAAATATGTACCTACACATATAGTATGTATTTTGTAAGCAAAAAAGGAAAATAAATTTACCGCTAATATGATTATTTTTAATGGTTTTATATTTTCACTTTATTCATATGAACAAGACAGAAACTAGCATACTTTTATAAATCATGTAGAGCATTTCATAACTGTATAGTATGTTATAAAATTATGTATTCACTAAGCTGTATTAAATCTGACAACATTGAGCTCTAGCAATTTTCTTTATATACTAAAATATTAAAAGGATTGAATTTAGTAAATTAAACTAGCGACTCCCACACGGTTTCATCCACTTGATTTATACTAATATTTAAAATAAATAAATAAATCAGCTTCACGCTGTATCCCGCACACTGCAGGGTAGGTAGAGGGAACCTAGTGTTAAGACACTCCGTTTCCTACATTCTGCCGAATTCTGGAGGCATTGCGTGTTGAATGGCAGAACTCAACGCCGCGCTTGTCCTCAACGCTAGAGCGAAGAATTGGAAATATAAATTTAAGTAAATATTTCATCTCCTCGAGTGGCGATCTAACCCACAACCAGTCGGTTTTATAGTCAAACTTTGTGCCACTGCGCCACGACTGGCGTACTAATATTTATTAAATATAATTTAAGTATATTTAGGGAAAATTGCTTGATTATTTTAGTTTGATTATCAATACACTTAATAAAATGTAATTTTAACTTTTGGGGTTTCTTTTAAATGTTCCAACAAAAATTGTTGTATTTAATTGAAAATAGATATGCACGCACGACAAACTTGATTTTTCGTATATATTCAGATCCCGTGGAAATTCTGAGATAAAAACTTTATATGTTCTCCCAATACCTTTAAAAAAAAAGTTCAATAAAAATCGGTTCAGTCGCTTTGAAGATGAGCCCCCGGACATACAGAAGGGCAACAATTATAAAACTCATAAATTTGTGTTTCACCGAATCCATTTAATTATTTTTTTTTTATTACTCTGATTTTTTTTGCTTAAAAATATTTAATACAGTAACTTTAACTATTCTTTACTCTTTATACAAGTTTATTATAGTATACATTATTATAATGATTCCTAATGACTGAATGAGCAGGTAGTGTCTAAACTATAGATATATACTATCATCTTAGATCAAGATATCTTATCTTTACCTTCACTGTTGTATGCAGTATAATACTAAAAAAATATACGCTCCTTTTTTATCTAGCTAGACATACATGAGGAATAGATTTTAGAACTCTAACAGATTTCTTCATTAAAAAAGTTAAAAAGTGAAGAATAGAATAGTAATAGTACCACTGGATTCTTTATATCAAATGAAAAAAATAGCAAAAGAAAATAAAATAAGAAAATAACAAAAAAACATAAAACTGTATATTCAATTTGTATATATAATTCATAAATATAATTTACAATTTATTCACCCAAATTCCATTTAAAAGCCTTATTTTATTGAAGTATAAATAAACAATATAGGGAAAATCAGTACGTAATAACATATTCGTATAACGTATCAAACGTACGGTGATTCATGCGTAACATGCTATCTTTATTTCACAATAAATACTATTATATTTCGACGATCGTCGAATTTATTGCGTGTATTTAAATTTCTAGCATTTTTTTTCTGATTCACGCTGTATCCCGCATGTAGCAGGTTAGCGGGAGCCAAGTGTTAAGGCACACCGTTTACCACTTTCCGCCGAATTTTGGAGCTTTGGCCTCGAAACTAGAGCAAAGAAAATATTAAATTTTTCATTTACTCAAGTTGAAATCGAACCCACGATCTGTAGTATTCACAGTCAGGCACTTGTGCTCCTGCGTCACAATTGGCCTCAATCTATGCTGTTAATAAAATTAAATATTGTATGAAGTTGATTAGTATTTAAATTTTGATAAAAATACATAATATAATATGAATATATATCATAACACAAAATAAGGGGGATATATTTTAAACAGATTACGTAATACAATATTGAAATATTATATGAAAGTAGTTTTTTTTTATTAAACCATAACTACCAAATATTTTTTGTACATGAATTTACCTTTAAACTATTATAATAGAACTGAACATACTCGTATCTGGGCAATATATCGAATAGCGTAAAAAGATACTTTCTTTATAATACGTATACCTACTGTGAGCATGATAGATAGGTACGATTTCTTTCTTTTTAACCGATTTGTTTTTATAAAGGAGGAGATCCCATATTCGTTAACTATGTTTTAATTTCTTTAAGTTATATTGGGCATTTACTATTTCTTTTTCTAATAAAATTGATATTGTTTGCTAGAGTCATCGTAATATAAAATTGGCACTGTACGGACGTTTCATCAAGATGACGCGGACCAGTGCGTCCCTGGTGTGTCAAGTGGCGACGAGTGCAGCATTGGGGACCGCCAAAAGAAGCGGACACTTTTAAGATCCACAGACTACAAAAGAATATCAAATAAGAGTTTCCAAGAAGCTAGGCAGCTGTGAGTCTAGTAATGGAAATATTGAAGTATGCGGGCACAACCTTAGGCATTATATTAGAAAAAAGAGACTTTAGAGAAAAGCGCGACGAATTGTGGGATGATAAAGTGCAAGATGCAGTAGAAAGAAAGGAGATGGCATGGATTATAAAGCCTTAGGTAAGGAATTGAAATGATAACAAGTTTATTCAGTAAAATTTATACATAGATGTTAATTATACGATTTTAGTTGACAAAAAATAGACATAAGCTCACTTCTATGTTCATCGTTATACCGCAGCCAGATAATTGTTTTCTTAGGAACATTGAAAACAAAAGATAAAAAAGATTGAGCTGCAAAATCACCAAACAAAAGTACTGATAAAGATAAAGCGCGAAAGATAAAGAGAAAGAAAGAGATGAAAGTTTAACGAACTTCAGGGACAACACGAAGCGTTTCTGGGGAGAAGTTAGTGTTTCCCGAGATTGCTCGCTATCCTAAAAATTGAAAGAGGTGCTTTCGAAGGACGATGAAATTTGAACCGATCAACCATATGTTTTGCAACGATGGGCGGAATTTTACAAAGAGATGTGATGAGGGCTTGTATGAAGAGGTTGATGACAGTGGATGAGGCGAATAGAGTATGTAGAAATCGTAGTGTTTGGCGCTTCGTTCTCTCTGACTACCCTAGGGATAAAGTGTGAAGCTCTGTATGTATGCATTTCAGTATGTAAAAAATAAATAAATCAGCTTCACGCTGTATTCCGCACACTGCAGGGTAGGCCTCCTCCTCTCTCTACGCTCTCTCTAGTGTTAAGTAACTCCATTCTCCACTTTCTGCCGAATTCTGGAGGCATTGCGTGTTGAGTGGCAGAATTCAACGCCGCGCTTTGCCTCGACCCCAGAGCGAACCCACAACCAGTCGGTTTTACAGTCACACTTTGTGCCGCTGCGCCACGACTGGCCTCTGTATGTATGTATGTATGTCTCTATGTCTGTATATACATACAGATATACACATTATTAAGTAACCAACCAAACGAGAGAACGGTACATTTTATGACAACATGTCCAAAGACTTCATTTCACCGTACACATTTTAGTATATAATTATGTAGGTATGTATACTATATTCCATTTACATCAAACACCAGTTCTAACAATAAATTTGCTTGTACTAATATGACATGTCAAGTAGTGTGTTCACTTGTCATACAATTTGAGCCCACATATACTGGAGAAAAGGTACGCTCGAGTACCTTGTTATATCTGTTTCATATTATAAATAACACCGGAAATACTATATTTCAAATTCAATTCGGTACAGTATTATTATATTTGTTTGAATTTTCATAATATCGATATAATTTCTCCTTTCCTTAATCATAATTTGAAAAGATTTAGTTTAGTGAGTTTTCCTCTATTTTTCATCCATTACACTGTCTTTATTTTATTTTTTGGTACAAAAACGAAATAAAAATATATTATAATCTCTAAAAATTGGATTGGCACAACCACCGCTTATAAAAACAGACGCTTCACAGTTAAAGCACGATAACGTCATACATTCACAACAACAAGGATGCCATCACAAGAAATTCGTTGTAGGTAATTTATTAAATATATCTTAATATTAAATATGTATATAATGTTATTTGGAGGTTATGTTAAGCTGTCAGTCCTCACTGTTCTAACGTACACAATCTCGTAATAGATTGGTAAGTGTATGTCTGAAAGGTACATACATAATTACGTAACTTAGAGATAAAGCTATATCTCTCAAAGGAAATATCTAATATAATAGATTAACAACAATCTTTTTAAAATTTTGGATATACTATAATAATTAAAATAAATAAAATAAAATAAAATAAATTTATTATATTGATTTAGTTTATATATTTATGTTTAGCTTCGCAGGTATATAGAGGAAACCTAGTGTTAAAACACTCCGTTCCCCACGTTCCGCTGAAATTTCGGGGCATTCGTGACGAGCTCACAGTTATTTCTTTTTTTTTTACTTTTGCCTATACCACACATATATACGCGGAAGTATTAAATACTTACATACATATATTTTTGTATGTAAAGAATTCTTTAAAACGTAACTTTTATTTATTTATGTAAATTTGATCTAGTATTAATATCTAGATTCAAACTTAGACCTAAAAATATTATAATCTATTGTAACTTCTTGAAATACGAAGCTCTCATTGCCGGAGCCATCGCTGTGAATGAATTTTTCCACACAAAAGATCTTGTCACCAAAGGAACCCGTATCACGGACACGTCAAAATGTCTTTCAGAAACTTATACGCCATATTTACTTTTATTACAGAATAAATAAATTCTTATTTATTGATGTAGTTATTTTTTTTGTTATATCTATATTATAAATGTTTAGTTTATTTGATGACAAATAATAAAATCATATGAAAAAGAAAAAAAAAAATGTTATTACCCGACTCCAATAAATCCCAAAAAGACGTGTTACGTTTTTGGCATGTATGTATGTATGTCATGTCCTGTTCCTTTGTTCGCTTGTAACTATTAAACCAGTGTACCGATTTATTACTGGATAGAATTAAATTTAAGCAGTTGGATGTTTTATTTTTTTTTAATCTACCTATTATATTAGTAAAAAAATACAAAATAGTATAATTATAACTTAAATATTCGACACGTATTTATGAATATCTAGCACCAAACAATGGTGCAGTGGAGCAGTGTGCTAAAAATGCGAGTATTGCAGGTTGAAATCGAGTTCTGTTAAGTTAAACAAAGCGGGTCTTTGACTACCGTTTTATTTATGTACACTAAGTAATACTAACACTATATTCTCTCTGATCACTGTACTATGCGAGATAAAGAATTAAGTCAGTGATAAAAATTAAAACCAGTCGTGAGGCCAGTCGTGGCGCAGGTGCACAAAGTGTGACTGTAAAACCGACTGGTTGTGGGTTCGATCCCCACTCGAGGAGATGAAATATTTATTTAAATTTATATTTCCATTTTTTTTGAAAATATAAATCAGATCTGGTGTCAAGGCAAAGCGCGGCGTTTAGTTATGCCACTCAACACGCAATGCCTCCAGAATTCGACAGAAAGTGGGGAACGGAGTGTCCTAACACTAGGTTCTCTCTGCCTACCTTGCTATCTGCGGGATACAGCGTGAAGCTGATAAAAATAAAAACTTTTATATTTAGTATACATTTTTTTGTGTACTAAATATAAAGGTTAAGTTAAACCATTAAGTTATATTTATTTTTTTTAGATCAAACTTCAAGCGGGATTTTTCTTTATACCTGCATAAACGATATACCAACACGAAAGTGATGTGTTGTTTTTTATACATCTAAATATACATATTGTCAATAGTATTCATACATTGAAGAACGGATCGAGCTCCTTTGTTTTGGACTCATAAATCACCACATTTCCCTGAAAGCTCGTAGTCGATATCTCACGAATAATAAAAACACCCGCGTAAAAGAAGCAGAAAAATCTAATTTTGATATATGAAAATGTATATTTATTGAAATTGTATTAAAAATAAGACTTGGTTTCGCCATTCAGAATAAATATTTTTTTAATAATTAAAAAAAACGTATAGAATGCGATTTTTTTAAATATTGCTTATGCATTTTAAGTTAAAAATTATCATAAAAATTTGCAGTTACGTAATTTAAGTGACAATACAATAATATGGTGCCATCAGACTGGTCTGACACAGCAAGGACCTGAACAGTCAAATTCTATAGAGGGTACTAGTAAGCCACTCAAGCTAAAGCTCGTATTATCATTTATAGTTTTAAGCACATTTTATTGCACTCAGTGTAGTAGAGTGTTTATCTTAGCTGTTTTTTTTTATTTTATACTATTATTTTAAACAAGGTCCTATACAAATTTTTTTTAGCTTCACGCCAAGCTGGGGAAGCAGAGAGAACCTGGTGATCTACGTTTAAGAGTGGCGGAACTCAACGCCACGATTTTCGAAGAAATGAAAATATGAAATATATCATTTCTTCGAGTGAAAATTAAACTCACAACCTGTCGCAGTACAATCACATGCTTGTACCACTGCGCCACTTGTTCAACTCATACACATACAAATACATACACACATAAATATACATCGAATTAAAAAAAACTTCATTCTAATATATTTTATAAACAACTTTACATACATATATAAGCAGCATAACCGCAATACAACCGCAAAGTACCTGCCAGCCAGTATGCCAGTCGGAATGGAAAAAAAGTTACTGTGAAACTTGTACAAGCGGAAGTAGAGACGATTGTGTCCGTATATGTCCATAGACGTCGGACAAGAAACAGTATAAAGTAGAGCTTCGAGAATACAGCTATCTACATAATTTATGCAGAAATGATTATGAGAATTTAGTTAGTTTTTTTTTTAATTTCATTTAATTATTACATTGTTTTAATTTAAAAAAATGTTTTTTTAGGCGTGACTATATTTGTTACAAAAGAATTTTTATATTTATTATTTTTTATGGATTTATATTCTGTATTAGTATTCTAATACAGATACGTTTGTGTTCGTGATAATTATAAAAGTAAGTTATAGCCCGCATTGCGATTCTTTGCTGGTACTAAAAAAGATAGATAGAGATAAAAGATATACAAAAGATATATCTGATTTATTATAAAGATATTAAACTTAAGTTTTTTTATTTTTTTCTAATATATTTTTATACACAAGTTTTCTCACAAAGTAAATATAATCAGTGCCAACATTGTACACAATCACAGTAAATAAATGTAAAATCATTATTTTATATATAGTACAATTAAAGCTTAAAATAAATAAGTTTAAAAAAGGAAAATAAAACTTTAACATTACCATATTTAATTCATACATTCTTGATTTTTCATATTTTATAGCTCAGTCTAGTTGTAATGTGACCATTTAAAAAAGACACGAGAACCCTAGAAAAGGCAAGTATTTGATATATCATCTAATATAACTGATTTATAGGCATGGCGCAATGTAAATTCTAGGCCAAGCAATCATTTATTTTTAAAAGAAAATCGTAGAACAGAAATGGTACATAATATTTTATTATTGATTTTAGTTTAACTTTAAAGTCTTATCGCTCCAAAATATGTATATATTTTCAATTAGAAATTGTGAAAGTGAGTAAAAAATAACTAAAAAAAGTGGCAATGGGTATCTAGTGACAAACACAGGATTGCCTTAAGGCAAACGGTAGGTTTCTTTGTCTATTCCAAAAGGCTGCTTTCTTTCTTTTTTATAAAAAAACACGTTTTTTTATCTGATTAGGATCTTACCATACAATGCCTTAAAAATTATCTTAGATCGTTCTACCTCTGGTAGGTGGAAAGTGTTAAAGAGTTCAAAATCTGAAAACATTTTCTAACTAATATAAACATATAACCTCCACAATTCGGGGTAAAGTGGGGAAAAGAGTGTCTTAACACTATCTTCTCTCTGCCTATCCTGCTGTGTGCGGGATACAGCGTGAAGCTATTTTTATAATTATATTATGAGGATTCAAAATTAAAATACTTACCTCCGTGCTTTAAAAGCTATAATTACATTATGCAATGCATATCCCACGACACGATAAGCTATGACACGTCACGACAAGCTATGCCACTTTTACAGTATAAATTAATTGAAATTTTATACGTATACGGCTTAAATGTACATAACGTATGACATATTGGTATTTTATATGTAAATTTACTTTTTTATCGGTACCCAGTTTTTACATAAGATAGCTTAATTAAGACACTGCATTCTCTTTTTAATTATTTTAAAGATATTGGGCTTTATATAAAAAAATAGCTTCCTCTGTATCCACAAACTGCTTGTAGCCTAATTTTGGGAAGATTGCAACTTATTGACGCGATTTTTGTAGTTTGTAATAGAGGAAGGATATAAATAAATGAATAACTCATTCTTAAAAATCAAAAAATAACTAAATCAGCTTCACGCTGTATCCCGCACACAGCAGGGTAGGCAGAGGAAACCTAGTGTTAAGACACTCCGTTCCCCACTTTCTGCCGAATTCTGGAGGCATTGTGTGTTGAGTGGCAGAACTCAACGCTGCGCCTGTCCTCAATATCAGAGCTAGGATAGCGAGCAGAGGAGGAGCTAGATTAATGGAAATATAAATTTAAGTAAATATTTCATCTCCTCGAGTCGGGATCGAATCCACAGCCAGTCGGTTTTACAGTCACACTTCGTGCCGCTGCGCCACGACTGGCCTCAATAACTAATTCTTAAGGGTAGAAATCCAAATCACGTCCGTCACGGTTATACGATCAAATGATATGCCGCTGTGCCACGACAGTACCAAACAGTAGAACCTAACATCACATTTTGTTCATACCTACAACTATCGTCCTAAAAAGTCTCAAGGGCCTTTTAATTTATGATATTGAACTAAATAAAAATGTTACTTAGGTCATAATAAAAATGTATATTTGACCCAAGTTAATGAAGAAGTAGTGATTTGTTTTTTTTATTCCAAACAACTTTAACGCAACTCCAAAGCTGCACCTAATTAAAAACCTGTAATTAAGTTTTCATAACTTGTTTAAAATATTTGAAACTTTATTCGATTTTGAGAATCTATTTAATTTTAAAGTATTGATTATTTTCTCTATTTTTATTTTATGTTATAAAATTATAAATATTAATATTCAGTGTCAACAAGTGTATTTTAGTCTCCCAACTTATCCACGAAAAAAAATCTTTAAAAAAGTTCCCTGATATTTGAATAAAATTTATATTTGAAATTTCATTTCAACTAATGATGAAAATCTAAATATTGTATAGAACTCTTCCATTACCAAGTCACAAACAGCAACAGACGAAACTACTGAAAATTGACACTTGGCTTGTAAGTAGGTTAGAGAGTGTAAGTGCACTAAGGGAGCTAACTAAGGGAGGACCTCTTGAAATTCCTATGGGAACGAGAAAACACGAAATTTTCAAATTAATGTCTTAAAGTTAACACAAACAAATTTGCTGGAAGTGAATAATTCAAAAATAAAGCTGTTTTAACCATAACAGGAAAAACAAAAGTAATTTAAATATCACATTTCCTCCAAATGAGTTTTCGACCCAAAATCATCATGTTTATAGTTAGTATTAACTATTTGATATTTTCTTATCGAGAGTAGATATTTAAGTTTTATACGCAAGTAAGAGTAGGCTTTAATAGTATTTAAAAAGTTAGTTTAGGGTGAGCCTAGTTAGATAGGTACTTTGAGAGTGTAACAGTAATTACGCTGGATCAGCATAACTTACTTTATACAGGGTTTGGTATAATTAAGCAAAGTTTCTAATATTATATAAAATATTTAATATTAGATAAGATTAATTATTCCTTTTTAAATGCCCTAAAGAATTAAAAATATTTTTGAAGTATGACATAACTATTGATTATTAAAATATAAAATAAATGGTTTAATAAAATCTTTATCTTATTGTAATAAAACGTTGAGGATTTAAGAGAGTTTTTAAATATGAGATAATAATAAAAAATAAAATCAGCTTGACGCTGTATCCTGCACATAGCAAGGTAGGCAGAGGGAACCTAGATTTACGACACTCTGTTCCCCACTTTTTGAGGAATTCTGGAAGTATTGCGTGTTGAGTGGCAGAACACAACGCCGCGCTTTATTTCGACACCAGAGGAAAGAAATAGAAATATAAAATATAAATAATAGTTCTTATTAATATTAGAATGTTTAATATTTAGTATAAAAAAATAATTTAACATTTAAAAAAAAAATAAGTTTCATTTGAATGTCATGGACCTTATTTTAAGCTTCCTAAGCATTTAAAAATTATACTTTATCTCTAATTGTGAATAGGCACTGTAAAATAAGGCCTTTGTACTAAAGTAATAGCTAAAGTTCTAACTATTATATCTCATAAGTGCTTCTTTGTGTTCTGATTACAAGTATAACTTGACATTAGAATAAATAAAAACTGGACATTTTTTATTTTAATTTCGATTTTCTATGTATATTCACATCTAATATATATATCGAAGTAAATTCTTAATTCCAATATAAAAGAAAAAAACAAGTATAAAACGTTATTTGTCTTTGTGTCAGAAAGTATATAAAATCTAAGAAGTAATTTGAACATTTTACTATATTTCTTTTGAAGCGCAAATATTAAGGCATTTTTTCAAATTAATAATTAATAAAAAGTATATAAAACACGTTTATAATTGAATATAAAGTCGTTTATATATTTAAAAATTGATCCATTAAATAATATGAAATAATTTTAACTTTAGTATATTATTATTATAGAAATCATATAATTATGTAAATATGTATAATTATTTAACGTATATTAGCTTAAAAGTGTTAAATATACATGAATAAACAAAATGGTGTAAGAAATCACTGAAGGTCCATAGAGATTAACGAAAACGAGGAAAAAAATTGACGGTAAAAGCTAACTAAGAATGGGGCCAAAATCGCCTGACGTTATCTTAACACACCATTAGACTCAAACGCTTCACCGTCGAACAAAACGAAATAAAACCGTGGGTACTGTTTAGTAATTTGCGGCTCACTTTTTATATTCTCTCGATTTACCTGAGCTAAGAGATAATTAAATCTTGATTTATATTTTTTATATATCGAATATATTTAAATATTATTAATTAAAATAAACACAGTCTAAACACAGCACGAACACTTTTTTTTAACGAACATGACTTTTACGTTGTATGCTCAAACACGGGTGCTACGGCCGTAGCGCGTTGTTGTAACACACGTCTGACCCGCTACGACGCCGCGGTGGTACTGCCTACGGAGTGCTACAATACGGTGCCACATTTTAGATTACTCTCTGTACAGATTTTACAATCAATAGATATTCAATTTAAATTGTATTTTGTTGAATTGTATTTTATTTTTTAATTAATTTATTTATTGTTTTATCTTATTTATTTGTAGTATATGTTAGTGAAATATGTGTATATGGATATACGCTATAATTTATGATATTTAATAATATAAAAGCAGTTTCTATTACCATTTATACTGGTAAGATATGTAATAATACTATATATTTTTGTAAGAAGGTAGGTTGACAGGCAGGTGTTTAGACAACGCACCTTCTTATGACCGACAGCAATCTAGAAGTGCGGCAGATTAATTATATTAATTTTATTTATAATACTGTATTTCTATGTGGATATTATTTTAACGATAAAAATATACTATATTATTACTATACAATGTTATATATATTATTATAGTTTTCGATAAAGAATATGTCGTATAAGATTTTCGCCCGCTACCCGTAACTACAGGAATAACAAAGAGTTCGTCCCGCTTGTCGTGTTCTATGGAACTAGCTCGATCTGAAATATACACTCGCGTTAAATTAAACTGTTGTATCGCTTTCATTGAAAGTATCCGGCGGTTACGAGATATATGCATTGACAGATAGAGCTTCTCGGAGATTTAGAGTACAATAGTATCGCTTGGCATTAAATACATTAGCTTCACGCTGTATCCCGCACACAGCAGGGTAGGCAGAGGGAACCTAGTGTTCAGACACTCCGTTCCCCACTTTCTGCCGAATTCGTGAGGCATTGCGTGTTGAGTGGCAGAAGTCAACGCCGCGCTTAACCTCGACACCAGAGCGAAGAAATGGAAATATAAATTTAAGTAAATATTTCATCTCCTCGAGTGGGGATCGAACCCACAACCAGTCAATTTTGCAGTCACACCTCGTGCCGCTGCGCCACGACCGGCCTCAAATACATAATATATGTATATGTATGCCATTGTCACAAATCCAATAGTAAATATTTTTTTTTATTTTCGTTTCATTAATTCTATATATTTCACTTGATATTGTTATTTGAGGGCCAATAACAAATACAACTATTTGTAGAATATTAAAAATAGTAAAGGATAAGTAGTTTTGATGCACATGGAAAAAAGTGTATTTAAGTTAATTTAGTCTCGTGAATTTCCAGTTCCGTCCAGTTTAAGATAAAAAAATAAGAAGGAGACAAATCAAGAAAAATATCTAAATAAACAATAAATATCAAATCTTGTATCCCGCACTCAGGAGGGTAAGCAGAAGTATCTGGTGTTAAGACACTCCGTTTCCCACTTTCGGCCGAGTTCTGGAGGCATTGCGTGTTTAGTGCCGGAACTCAACGCCGCTCTACCACTTTAGAAACGGAAGAATTGAGATAGAACGATAGTCAATATAGGTAAAATTAGATTGCGACAAAATTTTGAGGTAAAGAAATTATTAAAAATATGATATAAAAGAGGAACTGTAGTGTTGAAAGTTAAGAGTTTAATTTTCCAGTATCATTAGATTTAATGACCAATACATAAAAGTAAGGGCACCTCATAAGTAGAGAAATAATAGAGAAATCAAAACGGAAGGACAAGATAAAATGAAAATAGACTTAATAGTGTCAGTTTTAAATATTGATTTAGTAAGTTTATATTTGTAAAATATTTGTTAATTTCAGCTAAATAAATTCTGCTTTGAGATCCGTCTCAAAGCAGAATCTCTCGTTGCATCCAGCCCGGATAGGCAGGGATGGGGAGCTACGATAGATCTTTGCATCTAAAATACCTCAGTTTCTCAATACAAAAGTCTTTGAACATTGCTTGTTACCAGTGATGACAAACCGGAGCGGAGATGTGGCCACTAGTTATATGTCTCGACGTACTGGTCGGCAATATCGTTAGTTTGTCCTTATTATTCTTTTATTATTTGTGTAATACAAATATAATAGCTGCTAATATTTTTAAACATTTTTAAAAGTGTTATTTCACACTTAGGAAAGAAAAATACTTATTTAGAAAACGTATAAAAATTTGAACGTAGAGGCACTCGAACCGGCGGGTTTCCAGGAGACGCCGGTTCGAGTCCCGCTACGTTCAAATATTTATACGTTTTCTAAATAAGTAAAAGCTGCTAATATTGTCAAATATCTTAATAATATTTTAATAAATTTCCCATAATATCTGGAAAATAATGGAACAATAGTACGAGTATTAACCAGGTCACGATTATATAAAGAAGACAAAATATACTGAAATCCGCTGAAACCCCTAACGGTTCATAGCAGTATTGAATTGCTAATGGCAATTCAAAAATAATTAACCCAATTGACAGTTGAGAGTGCATCAAATACAAAGTAGTTTCAAGATCCTTTATCATTTGTATTGAACTTATATTACTACGAATGATGGGATGATTCGGCTTAGAGTACTTTATGTTAAGTAGCTGTATATCATTATTTATGTATTGTAACAGTGGATCCAGATTTGATTTTGTGGTAAAATTCGGATGGACTTTTTTTAATGTTCTATATATTATATACAATATAATAAAATTGTAACTGATGACTATCTTTACATGGAAGATATGTATATGTATAAGTACATCTATTATTGGGAGCAGGTATTAATGTAATAGAACCCAAAATAATGATTAAGTTCTATTTTGTGTGTAAAAAAACTGGCCAAGCGCGAGTTGCAGTGACCCACCGACGCTTCCGTACCAATTTTAAGTTTGCATATACACAAATTTTGTATGAAATGAACTACAATTATAAGTTAGAATTTTTTTATCAAAAATCTATAACGCAACAGATTTTCGTGTTAAACATTAGATAATATATTTTTCATCCGATTAAATCATCTAAATTATATTGATTATACATATTCAGCCATAAAAATCACAATAACGACGGGCCGTGGCGTATTTTAGTATTTTTATAAATAAATACGTTTATTTTCGAAGTCCTCGCTGATATCTTAATACCACAAGCTCGAATACAAATAGATTTCATAATGGAAATGCCGTTCGAATAATTATTATTCATGAAAAAGTTAGTTTTTTCCCCCGAAGTATGAATTTAAATAATATTACTTCATCGAGTGGAAAACCAAAGTCAAGGAAATAAGTAAAATCAATTTCAAACTGGCTAACAAAAGAAAGTAATTTTATTCTCAATTTAATATTAAAGTTTCAATTTCTCTGGTCTCCTATTTCAATGAGTAGCCATTACATAGATATGTACCGATTATAAACGAAGTTTTGTTAGTTTTATACTTTGTTATAATGAATAAATTAAACACTTCGCAACACTACCAATTATTGCTAGGAATATACGTTTATAAAATTTTATATAGTATTAAGTAAATATATAATCCTATCGTTCAGACTAGACGTGTTAAGCCCCGGGCAGGCCCTGTGAAGAATATATATACACATTTAATATACATATATACACTATATCATATTCAGATAATGGCTTTTTATGGTGAAAATAGAAAAAAATATTATGTAGTATTAAGGAACAAAAATAAATATTATATATTTTTTAGTAGCTTAACAGGGTAGGCAAAGGGAACCTGGGAACCTTCTGTTAAGTCATTCCGTTCCCATTATGGTACTTAAGTTTTCCATTTTCTAAAGGCATGCATAGTTGAGTGGCGGAGCTCAACGCCGCTATATGCCTCGTCACCAAAATGAAGAAACGAAAATTTTAAGTATTTCTTTACTCCGAGTGGAAAATGAACCCACAACTGTCACATTTACAATACATTTCACGTTTGCTATTCTAATTTATTTTTTTAATTTATATGAATGATAAAGAATACAACAAAAGTGGTCAGTCCGATTAAAGCGAAATTCAATAAGATCCTGAGAGGTTTCTTTAAATATTTCAGCCGAATATGTAAATGACTGGGAAGTTATAATCTGTTCTTAAATAATGAAATTTTATAGAAACCTTATAACTTTTTCCCGTTTCAATTTTTTTTAATTATAAATTGTATGAAGTTTTATTATTTTTTAATTTCGGATTGCGTGATTAACTAAGACTACGCTACTAAGCAGTAATGATTATGGGCTTAACACTTTAGCGGACAAAACGTTATTATTCGTCATCATTTGAGATTTTGATAGAGCACAATGTACGATGACGTTCAAATGAAAAATAATATTTACGACAGAGCTTTCATTTTAAAATTACTTTCAAGTAAGAATCCTACGGGATGTGCCTTAGGTCACAAAATATCTAAAACCAGACACTTTACTGTCACGTAGAGTAAGTTTTTAATCATTTTTAATAAGTATCATTGACGGTATGTGCACCCGCACAACGTGTTGATACGTCCGACGCACCTTATGCACTCCTACTTTAAGTGTGGCTGCGTCACGGCTGGGTGCGCTAGCGTTCCAGTGACATTTTGGTTATGCTTATTGTAATTTTTGCCGCAATAAAAAAACGTAAATATTAACTTTATTTTGCTGTTACTATATAAATATATCATGAATTAACTAGTATATTATATAAAATTCATATCTAACAAGTTATATTATTTGTTTTAGATAGATAAACTTTAAATAAAACTGATGAGCATATTTGATGAGTCCGACAACTTTACCGTGGTGGATCCTTACCAGATTGATAAAGGCTATGGCTCGGACAAAGATTTTTACTTACCAAGAAATACATTTGCGTTGCCGGCCTTTAAGGTGGAGATAGACGCGCTTTTTGAAGGTACCCATGTCATATAAGTCTGAAAACACTGCCACGGGTAGGCCATTCCACAGTTCCGTGGCGCATGGAAGGAAGTTCCTACGAAACCGCACAGTAGTGGATTGCCACGTATCCAGGTGGTGTGGATCATATTTTAGCTTGCAGACAAACGCGGGTATTACAGAAGAAGAATGGAAGAAGATAAATGTCGTGGAGATGTGATCCTTCCGTAAGATATGCGGAGTCATCTTAGCTGATAACCAGAATGGCAGGTACCAGCGAGGATGTCACGGTGAGAATGAAGAAGAACGTGCTCAGCTGATTTGGGCACGTCGAACGAATGACTGATGAAAGAATGGCAAAAACAGATTAATGATGGAAAAGTGAGTGGTAAAAGAGGTAGGAGGAGACCTCGGTCGACCTTCGAAAACACAGTGTAAAAGATACTGAGAGAAGGTCACGTAAAAATCATGAGGACCTCCCGGGGAGCATGTTTAAGGAAGTTGAAGGCAGTGGGCGAGACGAAAGAGGTATATAGAGATCATAGCGTTTGGCGCTCCATTCTCTCTGACCCCGCTAGGTATACAGCGTGAAGCTAAGTAAGTAAGGATATATATTATCTAATAGAATTTATGTATAATTCGTTTATTGTAAATTACTATTGTCATATACTGTTTGAAATTTGTTAACATCCACTTAATATATGAGTAACTGCTCATTATTGTTTCATGTCATACAGGTATTACATGATTTCCCAATGGTGAATGGAAGGAATCCCAGTGTAATACCTGTATAACATTAACATGTTTCACATGCAACTTTTTTGTTTATTTATTTGGTAATTTTAGTAGGCTGAGTACGTAAAAAAGAAATAACCTAAATCTTATGGTGAAGAGTCGAATGTCGATTTGACAAATAAAGATGACCCTATGTAATTCTGGTTCCTCAAACACTCACCAAATGGAAACAAAAGGTAGTTCATTTTTATAAATACCTTTGGGTTTGTTCATTACTACCAGGAGATAGAGTATGAGTCATCGTAGATCAAGACGGAGATCTAAAGTCCGTGAAGTGCGATTCAGAGAATTCAAAGATTCTTTCTCTATTAAACATACTTTCTAGATTTACGCCATTATTTACGCCGATCCTTTAAATTGTAATAATTCGAATAAAGAAATAGTGTTTCGAATAAAGAATTATTTTTTTCTTTATGAATCTACCTTGTTTAGCGGGCTAGTCAGAGAATATTATATTTAGACAATATGTTTTATACTTTCCATAAATTTAGTCACATTACATATTGAGCGGATTAACATCGCGCTTTGTCTAACTTGATGGGGTATCAAATAAATACATTTTTGGTCTCGCTTAGGCAGGAATAGTCCAGTGTGAGGGCACTTCGTTCTTCACTATTCTTCTAGATTAAGACACAGCTTTGTCTATCAGAGCAAGAAAATTAAAATATTTCATTTCCGAGGATAGAACTCACATCTATCGCCTTTGCAATTAGATGCTATTCCACTGCATCAAGTACCTTTTTATTTATACATACTTCTCAATAATAATATAGAAATAAAGTAACTTGTCACGTTACATGAATGTAGATTAATTGAACATAAAATCTCCAGTTAGCTCGTGTAAAGCCATTGGATTGAGTTATGATTGATGTGTTATTTGCGAACAAAGTGAAAATGTCGCTTCTGTACGAGTCATTTACCCCTAATGTAGTGGCCTTAATTTTACTCTAAACGTGAATAGTATAATATGAGAGATGATTTATTTAATATAAAAGGATAAATTTATATTTACTCGACAGAAAATATCGTAGAGTAAAACCGGGCTAGATTGGAATAGATGCAGTATTTTTTTTTTAATTAATTACAAAAACAAAAATTGCGAATGTATTGTATAAATACCGACTATGCGCCCACCCCCACCCCCACCGGTATTTATTGCGGTCGCTAAAAATGTTTGGAAGTGTAAAAAGTAAATATTACTTACTTTCAATTTTATAAGCAGTAATGGCTAACATTTTATTTTAATCACCTTTATACTGTTATTTTAACTTCACACTGTATCTCGCATAAAGCAGGATAGGCAGAACCTAGTGTCAAGACACTCCGTTTCTCACTTTCTGCTGAATTTTGCAATGCATTGCATGTTGAGTGGCGGAACTCAACGCTGCGCTTCTTGATTTACAAATTTACTCCCTCGAGTAAGTATCAAACCTAAAAAAAGTCGCGTTTTGAGTCACCCTGCACCATTGCTACAACATTTTCTGTTCATGTTCATTTTCCCCATAATTCTGGAGGCATTGCATGATGAGGGGCGGAGCTCAACACCACGCTTTGTCTCGATATTAGAGCGAAAGAAAAATTAAATATTTTATTTTACAGTTTACAGTCACACTTTGTGCCCCTGTGTCACGATTGGATGTGAACGTAAATTGTTTTTCTGATGAAGGATGTACTACATCAATTAAACTATTTTTTTTAATTTTATAATACCAGTTTTTATAATAAATAAAACGTATACTCAATTAGTTCATTGATTGCTACTAATTCTCTAATATATTCCAAAACAAGAAGAAAATATTTCTATTGCCATTATTTTATAATCATAAAATATTGGTAATATAAATGTAAACTAGAATAGAAATGCCTTTGAATATTATCATAAGTAGTAGTAGTAGTATAATAGAGCGCACTGATTGAATTAATTACGGTACCAACTTGTTAGGTTTCTTTAATATAGTAATAAGATTTGATTGATATTATAGTAATATTGAAAATTTTATTATAGGTTCTTGAACCTTTTATTACTTGTTAAGAATGTTTCGTGGTAAAGCGTCAGATTATTTTCTCTATAGCAGTGTAGGCAGTAGGGTTAAGACACTCCTTTCTTCACATACCGCCTAATTTTTGAAACACAATGTCTACCAAAGAAAAAAATAAAAATAATTTTAATGTAATCATTTCCCCGAATGGAGGTTTTTTAATAATTTAATTGATTCATTTTCAAATTGTAGATATTATCTTCGAACTGATATTCTTATTAAGACATGACAATAATTGACATTTGTAAGTAAATAGTTGTATATTTAGGGCGGTTTATAATATACGTAAATCTCTGATATAATTTTAAATAATTGTGATATTTAACTTATCTTCACTCTTTATCCCTAGCGGGATAGTCAGAGAGAACGGAGCGCCAAAAGCTACGGTCTCTACATACCTCTTTCGCCTCGTCCACTGTCATCAACCTCTTCATACATGCCCTTCGGGGGGTCCTCATGCTTTTTACGTGACCTTCCTCCAGTATCTTTGATACTGTGTTTTCGAAGGTCAACCGATATTTGTTTCTGGCGACTAGTAGGAACGCAATGATAAAATAAACAGAAAGTGATGAGTGGACTAAGAGTAGGTAAATTGAGACCACCTTCTTTCACGGAGATGCGGGAAAACAAAGAAATCAAAAAGTAAAAAATTATGTCAGACATATACTGTCGTCTTAATGTGTTTTGAAATGTTTGTCAAATTGACGAAAATAGAAACTTCAATCAATTGATATAATCATATTATTTGCTAATAAAACGCACAAGACAAACGATAGTAATAAAATGTTAGTGTCGAATACGTTGAGAGATATTCTCATTGCAACTCTATCGTCAATTGCAAGGTACAAGAGCCGAGTGTAAATTTCATCTCCTTTCTAAGCCTGTCGAACAGTTTCCGATCGAAATTCGGTTTAAGTTAAATCAAAACTATACCAAATGTTTAGGTTTCTGATTGGGTCCAGCTTAATAGAACTTCAAAGCGATGTTCGCTTTATATGCACAAATTATAAAATGAATAATTTTGGTATTTACACTATAATTCTGGCAAAACGAAGTAGTTATTTGAATCTATACAATAAATGAATGATATTATGCATTTAATTACAAATAAATAAAATCCAAGATCGAATGCTAAATGAATGTGCACTCTCATATGTTTAGTAGGATTCTTTGGCATTGTGTGTTGACTGGCGGAACTCAACGCCGCTCTTTCACTATTGTAGTCGTACACTGTTGTAATTTTACTTTTATGTTAGTTTTAATTGATCTATATACATTTTTTTTCTATAAATGTTGTATTGCAAAGTGCTATAATATATTTCATTTATTTTTGTTTCCATAACGAATGTATATTGTTTTATGAAACAGCGGGGCCTCCTGTTACAAGTACAAGTATCGCACTAGTAGCTTACTAAGTTGGTATCATTAATTTCTATGCAGCTAAATAATATGTAAAAAATAAATAAATCAGCTTCACGCTGTATCCCGCACATAGCAGGGTAGGCAGAGGGCACTTAGTGTTAAGACACTCCGTTCCCCACATTCTGCCAAATTCTGGAGGCATTGCGTGTTGATTGGCAGAACTCAACGCCGCACTTGTCCTCGTCACCAGAGCAAAGAAATGGAAATATAAATTTAAGTAAATATTACATCTTCTCGAGTTGGAATAGAACTCATAACCAGTCGGTTTTACAGTCACATTTTGTGCCCTTGCGCCACGACTAGCCTCGACTGGACTGGACTCTAAATAATATGTGAAATTGAAATAAATAAATATATTATTATTTTTGTAATCACGAACCAACAACCATTGCATTACAGTCAAACTGCTCCACTGCGCCACAATAGCCTTAACAATTATTATAATGTATTCATACTGTCAACTCTATATTGCTTAATACTTATTTAGAAAACGTATAAAAATTTTGAACGCAGCGGGACTCGAACCCGCGGGTTAGTGGTCTTAGCGCCTGGTCGGTTTCCAGGAGGCGCGGGTTCGAGTCCCGCTACGTTCAAATTTTTATACGTTTTCTAAATAAGTATTTTTCTTTCCTAAGTGTGGAATAACACTTTAAAAATGTTTAAAAATCTATATCGCTTATTAATAGGACCTCTGACCTATTTATAAATGATATATGAACATTCTATTTGGTTGGTTTGTAGTTCCATGTTGGACGTGCCTAAAAAATACATGAAAATGTTATAAAAAATTCAATAAAAGTTTCACTGTGGTCGGGTGCGAATTCAATGGATCCTGTGAATTCAAACCTTGTTACGTTCAAAATTTTTTTTACGAAAATAAAATAATAAATATATACAATGTAGTGTATATTGGAAAAAGATTTAGAATAATATTAAATAATAATTATTTTGCGATTGTTTGTAATAATTAATAACAGCATCCCTGAACCATTTATTTCGAGATTACGTGTAGGTATCTACTTGAAATTGATATAAATATTTAGATCTCTTAGAGCACATAAATCAACCTTTTGAGTCAACCTAATCGAGTGATACGAGCATTTATGTATTGTTTTTGCTGCATTTTGTATGTAATTTGGCGCGTAATCAAATATATATTGTTAGCGAACTATAGTGTAAAAGAGGGTAGATGTTGGTGAAAAAGATGATAAAAGCAGTGGAATTGTGTCAATCGGGGATAGTTGCTTGTAGGCAAGGGCCCCTATTGGAAGGAAACCAGTGTGAAGTATTGTTAGTAGGTGATACATATCACCCATTGCAATTACATAGTATCACTTTCCAAATAGTTTAGAAACATATAGACGATGTGTGTTTATATAGTTTTTTTTTTAAAACGTTAACCGCTTCCGATTTCTAATTATAGGATATTCCCGATACCCCGTGGGCATAAGATTAAGAAATTTGATAAAAACTAAGGACTTGCCTTACAAGAAAGGTAAAAATTTGAGTAAACATTTATTTGTATTATATGTAAAAACATTACAAATTTATTTTTATTGTTCATTATTACAAAATACTTGTTAACTTTAATTAGTCCTATTTCCCTTTGATCTAAAATACTGAAACTAGTATAGAACCATCGGAGAGTGTCTAACTAGAAATTATTGATTATTTGCAGATACAATTACTTATTCTTTATATTTTAATTCAATAATCTTGTATTTTAAATTTTTGTACCATATGCCTATATCATATCCTTTTGTCACGAGATAAAATTTTGACAATCATATAACCATTTGCAAAAAATCAAACATCAGATTTGCGGTGCAGCATCTGGTTCAATTTTCATAAAATACACATGTCCACTCTGGCAAGACAAAACGTGGCGTTGAGTTTCGCCACCCAAAATCAGTGTCACGAATTCACGTGGAAAGTGGAGAACGGAGTGACTTGACACTTTCTGCAAACTCTACTATTTCGGAAAGAACGTGACGCTATTTTTATAAAAATACATTTTAAGTAACTTGTTTAAAGTTAGTTACAAATCACCATTAATAGAAGTTATAATTTCTAAGTATATTAACGTATCACTGTTTTGTTAGAAAATCGCGTGAGTATAATACGTTAATTCAAGTGCTAATTTTGTACTGGCAACTAGCGATTATAATATTAAGCATTGAACTAAGAACCTAGTGTTAAGACACTCCGTTCCCCACATTCCGCCAAATTTTGAAGGCTTTGCCTGTTAAGTGGCGGATTTCAACGCCGGTCTTTGCCTCGACACCAGAGCGAAGAAATTAAATATAAATTTAAATAAATATTGCATTTCCTCGATTGGGGATCGAACCTACAACCGTAGCGTTACAGTCATATCCTTGTGCCCCTGGGCCACAACGGCCTAAATAATATAATTTAGAAATAAAAGAAGCATCATTTGTTTTAAACAACTTCGAAAAGGAGGACATTCCTAATTCGGTGACTGTTTTGTCTCCGCACCAGAGCGAAAAAATGTAAATATTAAATATTTCACGGTTGGGAATCGAACCAGTACAGTAACACACTTGTGCTACGCAACAAAACAAAATAAAAATTGAAAATAGTTTTTAACAAAATCTTGAAAATATTTTTTCTCAAAAAATTATTTTATAAAACTCATAGAAACTCGTCTGATACAAAACTCGTTCCTTTCAAGCGGTATAAGAAACTTGGCGAACAGCTGGTCGCTTCTTGGCGAGTAATTATCGGTATTTCACTGGTGCACGCCTTAAAAGTACACTGAAGTTTGCTATGGACAGTTCACACAAATGAAATTAGTTGAGAGAAATTGTAACATATCATAATATTATAAGATATATAGAACTTAACTTTGTCCCAAAATATATTTAAAAAGTTGCTAAAATATAAACATCGAAGGGCTGTTACGTAAAGACTTATAAAAATATATAAGTGATATTTAAAAAAAAGGCTTATTAAAATATATATTTTTTATTTTTGTTTAAAATTAATATACATACTGTGTGTAAAAGCAGTACTTAACAAAGTATGCTTGAAATCGCCATTTCTCTATTTTTTATGAGATTTATACTGATAATATTCTCCTACTGCTCAAATAATCTAAAAGAAACATTCTATAGAATATTTTTTTTCCTTTCTGTGAAGCGGATCAACGATTAAAAAAAAGTGACTTATTTTGAAACTTTTACAAATCTGCTCTGGAAAGTTGTTCCTTTTTTATAAAAACTTCCATTCGTTTGTCTGCTTTGACCCAGATAGCTTACTAATTAGAAATATATTCAGTTTAAAATCTTGTCATTAATGTTGGCATGTAAGCGCTTTAACATGAAGCTTAATGACGCAAATTCTTTTCATGTGAAAAATTAAAGTTAAACAAAAATACCAAAAGGAAAAAGGAAACTTATTTAGCAAAAAATCTTTATTTTTTCCATTTTTACCCATTTTATGCTTCTCGTATCGCGAATAAACAAGTCATAAATTATGAATTTCTAAAACATATCAATCTAATTCAGAATTTGTTAAGACTTTTAAATATACTTTTTTTTACTTCACGCTTTTTTTTTCCCGACTGCTAAGGAAGGGTTATGTTTTTCGCGCGTATCTTGTATGTATGTAATATTCTTTATTACCTCGTATCTCCAGAACCGCTGAACGGATTTACATATTTGAGGTATCATTAGATTCGTATTAGCAGCCCAAGTGTTCTTAGATAGGTGACGTTAATAAAAAATAATCATGGCGGCTGTTGTACGCCATTGGACTTAGTGAAAAAAATTTTTTAGTTTCGAATACCACAATATGGGTATCAAATTCAAGAGCTCAATTTTAGGATTTCAAAAAGGTATATCATGATTATCATTACCATAATAAATTGTAACAAAAAATGAAAAATAAAAAAATATTTGTAAAAACAAAAACCCCGACTGCATCAAACTAAAAAGAAAATAAACAAGCCCAATAGTTTATTAGGATTAACAGTCGGGACCTATAAGTAATTCTTCAATCAATAAAATCTTTACCAGGAACCCCGCATAATTTAAGGAGGTCCCGACTGTTTTATTTGGCAGAAAGTGGGGAACGGAGTGTCTTAACACTAGGTTCCCTCTGCCTACCCTGCTGTGTGCGGGATACAGCGTGAAGCTGATTTATTTGATTTTTTTATATATATCATATTGTCATCAGTACTGATACTGATGTGATTGTATTCTGGAACAATGTGTTCCCGAAAGATAACCGATATCTTCCGTTACCTTTTTATATATATAGCAACCTAAAAATTCATTATTACTATCACACTTTAATTTTTTTATATATATTGATAATTGATTCTCTCAGAGGGATTTGAACCCACAACCCTCGCGATTTACAGTCAGATGCTGCGCAACTACAGCACAACAGTCTTTTTCCTTTACACCTTCTAATACTTAAGTTATAATTAATATATGTAGGTTAGTACAGGACGAAGCTACAACAATCAAAGAAGATCTTAAAGATATTTTTTTATTTATTATCTTGGCAACACGCCACTAGCATTTGCTCATTGTGTTCTGTTCTTAGTTGAATTCACAGTCAAAGGAAACAAGTTTTGTTTTGAGTTCTGAATTAGACTCTTCTTGAACATTTTTCTTTACAACGGAGAAAATGTGCCAATTTTAAGATGAAAATGCATTAAGAGACGAAATAGAAAAAATTGTCAATTTTCTTAATATTATATTAATATGATATTTAGGTGACAAAAAAAATATTTGCCTTTAGTTACGTGATGTACTTTCAAATTTATTTATTATCACCAGCTATCCTCTTAGAATTTAAATGTACATGTACTTATGAGCTATTTTCTTTCTTCATTAGAAAATATTTTTTGAATTCTTATAGTCCGTACAAAAAAAACACATAACATAAATATAGGACAAGCAAATATAAGTGTATCAAAGTGTAAGAAATTTGAAATATATTTAAATATACCAGTAATAACGCCACTAAACACGTAATGTCTGGAAAAATGAGACTGATAATGAAGTACGATGTGGAAACTTAACAGACAGTATACCTTCCCTTCCTTCTGCTAGCATGAAATGTGTGTTTAAAAAGCAATTGTATACTTTTTTTAGCTTCACGCTGTATCCTGCACTCCCCCAGACATGGAAGTTTATAAAAAAATCAACTTTTCCACGTTTACTCTTTTTTATCATAAATTTTATAAAATTTAATTATTTTCTAATTTCATATTACGTAACTAAATATTAACTGTAGCGGTAATGGGCCTTAGTCTAATTTGTAGAAACAGCTTCACGCTGTATGCCACACACAGCAGGGTAGACAGAGGGAACCTAGTGAAAGACACTTCGTTCCCCACTTTCTGCCGAATTCTGGAGGCATTGCGTGTTAAGTGGCAGAACTCAACGCCGCCCTTTGCGCTCTACACCAGAGCGAAGAAATGGAAACATAAATTTAAGTAAATATTTCTTTTCCTCGAGTGGGGATGAACCCACAACCAGTCAGTTTTACAGTCACACTTTGTGCCGCTGCGCCACGACCGGCCTCAGTCTAATTTGTGATATTCTTTATATATTTATATATGTAAAATATAAAAATTACCAAATATTTGCCTGCAAGTCCGTTTTTGTAGGCTATAAATATCTTATTTTTATCCTGTTCCTATGAGAATGTCGACAAATCTATATGAACTATCTGATCTAATGTTAAGACATTTTGTTTTACATTTTCCACAAATTTTGTCACGTTGTATATTCCAGTCGCAGTTATCATTGTCGCACTTTGCCCTACTCAATGGAGTATCAAATGAAAGGATTTTTGCTATATTTACCTTTGAACTTTATCCTGCAGAATAACAAAGAGAATAAGGGCACTCTGTTCTTCACTTTTCTAGATTGAGACACTACGTAATGAGCGTTTTAGTTCCATCCGAGCAAGGAATTAAAATAATTAATTACCGAGGATCAAACTCACAACTATCGCCTTTGCAATTAGATGCTTACCCTCTATGCCATGTGACTATTTTGGTGCTAAAGTATACTTATTTAATTTAAAAAAATCTTTATATATACATATACATAAATATATAATTATAACCTCTTACCATGTAACATGAACTTAGATTAATTGAATATAAAATCTCCAGATAGCTTGTGTAAAGCCATTGGATTGAGTTATGATTGATGTGTTATTTGTGAACAAAGTGAAAATGTCGCTTCTGTACGATTCATTTACCCCTAATGTAGTGGCCTTAATTTTACTCTAAACGTGAATAGTATAATATAAGAGATGATTTATTTAATATAAACGGATAAATTCGTGTTTACGCGACTATAAATATAATAGGGTAAAACCGGGACAAATGCCCCATTAGGATATATAAATTAAAAATCAGCTTCATGCTGTATCCTGCACACAGCAGGGTAGACAGAGGAAACCTAGCAGAGACACTTCGTTCCCCACTTTCTGCCAAATTCTGGAGGCATTGCGTGTTGAGTGGCAGAACTCAACGCCGCGCTTAACCTCGACACCAGAGCGAAGAAATGGAAATATAAATTTTAAGTAAATATTTCATCTCCTCGAGTGGGGATCGAACCCACAACCAGTCGATTTTACAGTCACAATTGGTGGCGCTCCGGGATATATAAGCTATTCCTAAAAATCTTATTAAAAAAAATTGCGAATACACCTGTTTTAAATCCTTTATGCACTCACCACTTTTTAATTATTTGGTGGAGGGCGAATTTTGTTCGGTGTTATGAGTAAATATAGCTGTAGCAGACGCTTAAAATGTTTGAAAGTATAAAATGTAAATATTCATTGCTTCTCGTACTTTATAAACATATATTTAATAATAATAATAATACTTTATTGCACTAAAAACGAAAAAAACAATATAATAACAGATATTAGTAAATATTAACAAAAAAGACAACAAATAGTGCAATGGCGGCCTTATCACTAAAAGCGATTTCTTACAGGCAACCATTTGAAAGAATTTATTACATAAAAGACAGCAGAAAGGTGCAAAAAGTAATAATTGTTTTATTTTACACAAATATGATCTTATTAAATATAAATGAGTTATTTATTTTAATCACCTTGTTACATTGGATCGTTTATGCTTGAACGTATTTAGGAGACGATTAAAGATTTTTTTTTTATTTATTTTAATGAAAATTCAGAAGGGCATGTATTGCTAGGCAAAAAGAGTTTTGCTTAGAATTTTTAAAACATAGATGCCCCTAGGGCCTTCTTGAATTCTACATAATAAGAGCCTAGTCAAAAATATTGTTCATATTGTGACTATTTTAATATTTACCAGATTCAGACCTCCAGATTTCGGCGGAAACTGCGGAATGGAATGTCTTAACACTATGTTCCCTCTATGTACCCTGCTGTGTGCGCGATACAGCGTAAAGATGAGTTATTTTATTGTATCTTATTTATGTATATTTGATGATAATAATCATGTATTGAGAGAGAGAGAGATCGATTCAATTAATCCTTTCACGTCAGTGAAATAATAAATTTAATACCACCCATGGCAGTGTGCAGCGCAAAAATTACGTACTGTCCCTTGGTCCCTTCTCCGTATTGGATCTATGCCTCCAAGCAAGCTTTCTAAGGGATCCAGTTCCTCTTTCGGTGAATGCCAATTGGCAGGAGTTTTAAATTAATAGAGTATCTAAAATAAGTAGAATATTAATGAAAGCAGAACTAGCTTCACAAAACTACGTCATTCTGATTTGGTCTTTATGAGAGATAGCCATCTTTAAGTTTAACTGCAAAGTGTTCGAAACGTCGGGTTTCCAAAAATGTATAATCCAAAATATACGCGATTAATCCGGTTAAAATAATTTCATTTAAAATTAGCTTCACGCTATATCCCACACACAACAGGGTAGGCAGAGGGAACCTAGTGTTAAGACACTCCGTTCCCCATTTTTTGCCGAATTCTGGAGGCATTGCGTGTTGAGTGGCAGAACTTAACGCCGTGCTTAACCTCGACACCAGAGCGAAGAAATGGAAATATAAATTTAAGTAAATATTTCACCTCCTCGAGTGGAAATCGAACCCACAACCAGTCGGTTTTGCAGTCACACCTCGTGCCGCTGCGCCACGACCGGCCTCAATTTCATTTAAAATATGTAATAATCGTGAAAATCAAAGTCAAAGTCAAAGTCAAATAATTTTATTCAAAATAAGAAGTTACATGCTTCACTTTTTGAACGTCAAATAATTTACCACCAGTTCACTAAAATTAATGCCTCAGACCTGAGAAGAACCGGCGCAAGAAACTCAGCGGGACTTATTTTTTTAAAATCAAAACAAAATCACATTTCAACGTTTCTGACAATGATACTTTGAAATAGACTGGAGCGAGCATTTCATTCCCAAGGCGT